>JAGHQL010000177.1:0-56563 GCA_020080175.1 Glutinoglossum americanum
AAAAATAACTAAATTTCACCCCCGTTCCATCCCTCTCTTTTTTTTTCTCATGCGCCCGCCCTTTTGCCCCCCTCCCCCCCTCCCCCCCCCCCGGCCGTTTTTTTTTTTAAATGGAAATGGAAACTAGAAAACGAAATGTGAAAAAAATGGGGAGAGGGCTTGTTGCGGTGGGTTTGGTTTTGCGATGAAGAAGGGGGGGGAGGGGGGGAGAGGGGGTTGTTTTTATGTGTGTAATGTTTTGTGTGGTCATCCGCCTGCTCTGGATTAAGGGGGTGAGATTTGTGTGAAGCGGGGGTGGGGGGGAATCTTTTTCTTTTTCTTTTCTTGATGTTCCCCATGTGCGTTTGATATATGCGTGCATGACTGCTGCGCTGCTGGGTCGTGTAAGCAAGCTTAAAGCTTCATCGTCTGTTTTTTTTTTAGAGAAAATGGTAGGTAGGGTCATTGCGCGGAGGGGAGTGGGAGTGTAATATATGTTTTTTTTATTCTTATTAATTAACCTTATGACGAGGATACTGTGAAGGATAGATGATGGGATCGGTTTTTTTTTGGGGGGGGAGGCGGTTAGGTCTATAGCCTGTCGCTAGTTATTGCGCCAACTGTCTCCGATCGCCTTGGTTGCAGTGAGCGTAGGTGAGGGGAAGGGGATATGTATATGTAAACCCTAATTCCCATAGAACTCCCCGATTAACCCCCCTCGCCCGCCTCCCTCCTCCTCTCCATCAAAGCTCGATACCCCTCCACAACACCCCTCCTCAGCCCTCCCAACTCCTCCCTCCGCCTCAAACTCCCTGCCGCCTTCGGCACCCCATCTAACAGGGCTCCCGATTTTAGTTTTTGCTTCGGTAGGTGTGTAAGCTGAGGAGGGGCTTGTACGACATCGTGGAGAGAGCGGTGTATGGGTTCGTTGCGTGTGGCTCGGAGGTGCGCCCAAGGGTCTTCATCATCGCTGGCAGAGGCATTGTTGCGGCGGACGCGTTTAGATTTTCGCTTCTTTTTAGTAAGGGCGGAAGAAAGGCCGTCGTTATAACCCACTTCGTCATCGTCATCCTCCGCTTCCTCGAGAGCAGCTGCCCGCTGCTCCTTTATACGCGCGTCAGCCACTCGCCACTCAGCGTACATCTTCTGCATACGTCTCTCGAGTTTAGTTTTGCGGACTTTGAGACCTGGTACTGGGTCGCTGCGTGCGCGAGAGGGGTGCTTGGTTATTAGGCCGGAGACGGGGAGGGCGGCATCGACGCGGGCGGAGAAGTGGGAGAGGGGTTCATTGGGGAGAATGGTAGGTATTGGGAGTATTGGGGGAGCGGCTGGTGTTCCACTGGGGGCTTGGTTAGCCGTGGGTGTAGTCTTCGAGTCGGTGTTGTCTCGTTTCCGCTTCTTGCTGGCGAATGGTTTAGTCGTCCCGTCATCAAGGCCAGAGGGGTAGCGGCCTGTTTTTTGGAATTGGAGCAGGCGGGAGAAGGCCTTTGGAGTGTCGTCCTCCCCGGATTTTTTTGCTTTCCGTTTGGCTATCGATTTGGTTTTTTTGCGGTCTGTAGTAGTTAGAGTGTTTGTGGACTTCGATCTGGATTTCGAGTCTGATTTGGTAGCTGTGAGGGGTTTTGCGAGGGTTGAGGGAGGAAGCTCGAATTGGGAATTGTCTTCACGTGAGGCTTTGGAGCGGCGGTGTTTGTGTGGCATAATTGGTGATTTTGTGGCGGTTTTGAGGCGGTTTTGGGGTCAAAGATCCCCCGAAGGATAAGATCGCGGAAAAACTTTGGCGTTGTGTACAAGAGTTGGGTTTACATAATCAGTCATGTGATTACCTTCCCTCCATGGAGGCAAACTCCCCCACCCAAAAGCTCATCGCATAAGTTCCAAGTTCGAATCTCACGCCCGGCGAATACTTCCATGATTTATTGCGCGACAAAGACAGGTGACCAGGCCGGCCATGGCGATGGGCTTCGACCACTTGACGAAATATCTCCTTGAAGAGATTGCGCTTAATGGAGAGGCTGGTATGTGGGTTTTCCCTTTTTCTTGTTTTTCTTTTAGTTTTCTTGTTCATTTTGATAAATCACAAAACGGAGTGCACGATCTCCAAGGCACCGCGAGTTGGCATTTCTAAAGAAGAGGGCTAGCTTTTGGAGCCACTATGGGTACTTTCGTCTTTTGGTTGTCTCGTGGCCGCTGTAATTGAAGTCTCCTGTTCTTTGGTACTACCCTGCGCTGTAGTTATTGTCCCATGTCTTGCCTTCCGTCTACCTATCGATGTGGTGTCTCTGGGTGTGGTCTTGTTTGGGGTTTCTATTTTATTGGTAGTCCGTCTAAAGCGGGGCAGGTGCTGACCGAGCTCATGTGTAGGAGCGAGCATCTCGAATATTTGGACTTACGTTGAGGATTTCTACCGTGAGCGGACAGTCCCCGGTCTTTCGTTTCCGGAAATATCTTCTCGTGCAATAGCGGCAACTCTTTCGCAGGATGGGGGGGTTGCGTCTGAATCATTTGCAGGAGACCTGTTGCGGAGTGATATTCAGACATCTGTACCTGAGCAATCACTAGGAGCCGAATGTATTCAAACCATCGACCAGCCGTTCAAACAGAAGATCTGGCACTGGCTTACCGCTCACCCAAACGTCTGGGTTGGCAAAGATAGAGCAGGCAACAAGTTGACACTGGAGCAAGCAGAAAATTATGCCGCGGGCTCTCTTGGTACTACAAGCACACACGAACCTAGCCCCAATCAACCTCTGATAGAGGCAAGTCCCGATGAGGTTCCCGCGAACCCTCCAACAAATGGACGACCAGGATACTTAAGGTTGTATGGCAACCAAGAGCATGTCTGGCTTGCTCTGACAGGACATGGCGTCGATTGGACAAAGTGTCCCCGTTTGGAATTTGTCTGCCTATCGGTAATCGCAAAGCACCGCGAAAACGGCATCCTTCAGGGGGATTTGGTGCGCGAGACCGGACAGGATAAGCGATCAGTTCCTCGAAGGACAGATATCCTAGCGCAAAAGGGATATATTGAGAAGAGGGCTGTCATCGCCAAGGGAAGCAGCACAAGCCGCCTCACGCTAAGGAGGTTTGTTCGCACGATCCCACCTAGTGTGCCGCACGATGGTGAAGGGGGTGCGGAATGGACCCCACCGGCTGGCCACAAAGCTTGGCTTGGAGATGATATTGACCTTCTCTCGCTCTGTAGGGCTATATTCATACACTTGAAACAACAGAAAATCCTCACGATTGCTGATCTCAAGCGAGTACTGGTGAGCATAGAGTTACCCCTTTTCCCGTGCGGTAATCTTCTGTGCTGAGGTTGGAACGCGTTTAGGGAGTCTTCCATCTCAGATGGCAGTCACGCGTCTTGGCGAAGTTGCTTCGGAGACTAGAACTCGTGGGCTGCGTCAGAAGAGTCCGAGCCGAGACTCAGTTTAATAAGCCCGGAAATTATTCTAAATGCATCAAATTCGTCCGTGAACCAGAGGGCATAGAATGGAGCCAGATCGCACGTGGCGCCACTCAAAGCCACCATGGTGGGATGCTAGATGCCGAGAAAGATGCCGACTCCAATGCGGAAGACGGAGGGGAGGTTGTCAATTTTGTGGAAGAAGGTGGTCGTATGGAAGGAGACAGCCAGCTCGAGCTAGCAGCCAAGGGGTCCGCAACTGCCGAGACTATTAAAGGCAAGGGCGCTACCAAGGATGGCGCCCCAACGCACCCTATCGCTCCTGCTGAAGACGCCCGGGAAGTCGGCAAGTATTCCCTTCGGTGGGAACCGGATATAGCTCCCGGAAATTTACTTTTCCGCCTCATTAAGGCTTCAGGGGTCGAGGGAATCAGCACAATGGTATGGCGTTTGAGCTCTCTTCCGTTTTATACCAATGCCAACTGAAGTGGTAATAGGACTTGAAAGACGCGTCGTTTGGGCCATTCTGTGAACGGCCTATGGAAATTGCTCTGAACCGGATTAGTGCAGACTGGAAAGTCTCTCAGCCACCTCATCTATATCACTTAGCTGTAGTCAGAGATACTGCCCAAAAAGGAAAAACTACTCATTATCACTTCTACACACACGATAACTTTCGGAGGCTCGTGGACAGCGGTAAGGCCATCTGGAATAACGACGAGAAGCCAAAGAAAGCTGGAGGACGACCTGCTTCTGCATTTGAGATTGACGAGTACGGCTTCCCTCGTATTCCAGACCACCGATTCCAGAGAGGCGGCTTAGCCACCCTGAAGGAGAGCGCACTAGCAGTTGAACCGCGTGATCTACTTTACAATAAGAGCACCGTGGTTTATTTTGAAAAGGAAGATGGCACGTTTGGTTTGTGGATCTTGCGGTAAACTCTCTGTTTTCTTACTAACGTATCCTGATAGAGATCGACTGGGGTCGCGAAGGCCCACATGGATCACGCAGGGAGAGACCCAAATTAGAACCTTCAGAGCCCCCTAAACCTCTAGGCAGACCTAGAAAATACCCTAAGGGGCTAGAGCCATATAAGCCTGAAAATAAGAAGAAAATAAGAATGGCGCAAGCAGAAGCTAAGGCTGCGAAAATGAAAGAAAAAGCGGAGAAAAATAGTCAGCGGGATGCACCGCTGGAAAGCCGTACGGAACTTAATTCGGGCGATTGCCCACCCGCAGAGCCTCCGGCATCCCCTCCACTACAGCAGAACAAGCGCAAGCGGCAAGCCGAGGCCACGCCGGTTCGTACATCTAGCCGGATAAGCCGGAAGCATCAGACTGCGGAAGCAGATGGCAATAGCCCTAGGACCATGGCTCCGGGCAAGAGCATGGATGCAGAAGCGGGCGGGGTAGCCAACCAGACAACCGTCGAGACATCTGAAATAGCTTCAGCCGCACCGATGAAGAAAGGTAGAGGGAGACCTCGGAAGGACAATAACAGCGTTGCCCCCCTAGAGAAAGCAGGAATAGAAGAGGTACCTGACCCAGCTATCTCAGCGATATCTATGGTGACCCTGTCTCAACCAAGGAAAGACAGAGGAAGATCGCGGAAGGGTACAATAGCTGGAGAAACTAGCAAGGCGGCAGCGGTAGGGGGGACGCCTGACCCTATAACCCCAGCGGTGGGAGGGAATGAAGGTGGAGGAAACTCCCGAAATGATGCAACAGACAGAGCCCTTCTTGAGAAGAAACCTAGCAAATGGTCATTAGAGGAGCTAAAGGAAATTCTTCGTGAGGAACACTCGGTCATGACTGCGCCAGGCGTGTACATCAATCCTCCAGGGTGCGTGAAGCCTACAGTAAAGGGAAGTGGGAGGGGTAGGCCTCGCAAAGCCCTTCTCGTTGTATTCAAGAGCAATCGCTTCGTCGAACTGAACCTTAGTGAGCCAGATACTGCTGTAGAAGCAGATACTGAGGGCTGGCCGCACAGTGAGGCCTCCAGGCCTACCACCATCGGAGAGGCAACTATCACTGGGACGAAGCGACGCCGTGAAGAAGCTGATTTGGGATCTGACGTAGCTAAGCATGACGAACCCCCGCCGAGAAAGCGCGGCAGGGGGCCAGCTGTGGCACCTACAGCTAATTTAACTGACACCCAGCGCGTAGCGGGGGGGCTCAAGAGGGTGGGAGATGGTGCTGGTCAGGATGCAGCGTCGCGCAACTCTAGCGAACCAGCGAGTAAAAGAACTCGAGCCTCGACGCCGAAGGCACCAGAGGCCCCAAGTGTAGTTGTAGTGGAATCTACTGAGGATAGCCCGGTGGAGAGCGAGCTTGGGGTGGTCGATAGGCTAGTGCAACGCGAATTGATGGCGCAGCCTGATGGCCGGAGTTCCATGGCACTAGATCTTCGTGACTCCGACGGCCAGCGCATCGCCTCTAAGGTAGCTAGGGGCGAAGGACAGGATGACCCGACGTTAGAAGCAGTAGCTAGTGGCGGGCTTCATTCGGTGACGAGAAAGCTGGTTGCCAAGACAGGCAAGCAGCCAGCAGGAAAGCAGTTGACGTCCAAAGAACCGGCAGATTGGGGGTCGGCAAGCTCTAAAGCTCTCCGAAGGAAGGCCGGCCCTCCCCCACTCTTACATGGCGGCTCGCTTGCTTTCCGCCGGAAGAAAATTGTCTTTGACATCTTAGATAAATGTGGTGGTGTATTCCCCGCTGACAGATCGCTTTGGCTAGCGTGGGCAACTATTTGGATGAAAGAGAATCCTGGTTCGGGCAAGCCGGACTATCAAACCCTCAAAAAGGTTCAGAAAGCTCTCATTGATTCTGGTAAAGTAAAGCTACTAGTGTTCAACTTTACGACTACCAAGGGCGCACAGTGTTCAAGGAGCCTCATCCTTGGTCTGGAAATCGAAGCCAACTCTCCTGTTGTCAAGAACATACAGAGTAATATCATCAAGAGAGACGGCGACATCTATCTCCCCCCGGAGGTAGAAATTCCGGCGGATACCAGAAAGATATTAGACTCTCGTACGTCCTTTTCGAAAGAAATGCCCATACAGGAGAAGGTCGAAGTACCGCGGCTCTTCCTCCCTGACGGAGTCTTACAGAGGCTGCAGGAGCGGCAGGAACGGGCAGAGATAAGGAGGATGGAGAGAGAGCGGAAAACTAGAGAGAGACGGATCGAGCGGATTGAGTATGAAGAGCGAAGGGATGCGCGAAGGAGAATGAGAAGAGCTGCCACGGCGGCCAAGCTAGGTCGGCGAGGTTTTAGACCAGATGAGGCATTAGATATGATCTATTCTGGGACCAGCCGTGTCTCCCGCCTTCATGGCTTCGGACAATCCGGCCTTCGCGGGTTCAGGCAGCCCAGTCCCGATGGCCCTGGGCAACCCAGGACGCTTTCTTGGCAGGAAACGCTCGTACCAGAAAACTTCAATTCACAGCACAATGTGTTGAGGCAATACACAACACTGACTGCCCCCACACAAACATTTCACCGCCCTTCCGGCACATTTGGTACAGATTTCTTGGTAACCTTACGCCTACCGGCCAGACATGTTATGAGCATTCCAGAAACACTAGAGGATATCCTTTCCCATTCTAGGGGCCGCCGCCCAAACCCCCTACGGCACCGCTATCGGAATTACATGAGAACAAAATTTGACTACGAGGTCGGGGAAGTAATGAGGTGGGAAGAGAGAGAGAATGGAGTTCATTTTCGGACTCCCAACGCACGCTTCATCAATCACATGGTTCCTGCAATTTCGACTATTCCAGATCAGGCGCCAGATCTGAAAGTCTCGCTTGATCGTGGCGAGCTGTACTCCTTAGACCATCCTCCTGACTTAGACGTTCCAACGGACGATGAGGGGCTCGGACGCCGCGGGGGTCGTGCTACTAGAGGGGGCCGAAAGTCCTTCCGCACTCATCCAACCAAATTATATAAGACCCGCAAATTGACTGCCATGGAGGCGATGCCTATCGGGCAAGGTTCTGAGATTGAGTATCAATATGGTTCCAGTGAGTCTGCTTCATTGCTTCGTAGAATCTAAACGCAAATGGTGTGGCTGACGATGTTATTTAGGTCAAGCAAGGGAACGCCGTCTCCGCGGACCAATGTCCAGCCGGACCTTGCCACCTGAAACCTCAAAACGGATGCTGATTGCTGTTATTGTTGTCCGCACCCTCATCGGAGGGACGGAACGAATTATCGATTGGGTCATCATCAACCGGCTCTTCCCTCAATACGATCAAGAATTCATTCGAAAGCGTTGGATAAGCATCCGTGCTGTTCACAAGCTCCACATGGAGAAACTACAACGAGATTTCCAAGAGGCATTCCTTACAGCATACCAAGAAAAGGTATTGCCACCCATCGACTACGATAACCTGGGAGAGTACAATTGGAACGCTGTGGTCGATTGGGCTCTAGCGAATTTGGATATGCCAAGGTGGGTCTTTAGCACCGCTAGGGAAACAAGGGAAAGAGACGTTTGCTGACTACCGAAAACAAAATAAAGCTCTCGATCTTTGCCAAGCTTGCCAGCCACACGTGAACAACTTTCAGAGCTATACAGTGTTAAAGACGACCCTCAACCCAATATTCCGTTCAGAGAGGAATTCCTTGGGCACAGCACCCTTGTCCATAGGCGTATGGCTATTGCGAGGTCAACCCCCTTTGCGATTCCGCTACGCGAGCCTCGGAAAGAAACGAAGGAAACGAAAGAAAGGTCAGAAAGGCTGTTGCTGACAGAATCCCTTGTTCGGGTTGGTTCCCGGTCTCACCCCTCACTTCCTGACTTGGTTCTAACTACATACCATAGGCCAACACCATTACCTCTGCACACCTCTACAACGGGCTCAAAGCAAAGGAGAAGATACTTCCTCTAGCCGACACGATTGACGACGCTGTCTACAACCTACGTTCTCGAAAGATCTTGACCCATGTAAAGGCTGACCGTACCCTGCCAGGCCGCAATTTTGATCTCGCCGACAGCTTCTTCTATGCTCTCAAGAAGCACATCAGCGACTCGCAATTTGTGAAAGCAAGGATTTTCAAATTGGAGTTGGATTCTGCTTTCGTGGAGCGGAATTGTGCGGAGGTCCCATTTCTCGCTCGCGATGGAGACATGTTGGCGCTCAACAACCTCATCTCGCACGGCCGAGTGGAGCTAGTGTCATCCAGCCTCCCTGATATCAAATCTGGACTGATTGAGGGCTACGTAACGAGGCATATTGACAAGAAACGCCTCCGATTCGAACTAAAAATTAAGCCGACAGATAGCTACATCTATGGCAACCCACTAATCCCGCTCCCGCATCCACCTTGCAGCCATCTCGGCGATGACACGAAACCTATTCCACTCTGGTATGACATTCATGGGAACTTCGTCGCTGTCATGTGGTGGAAGGTTTTGGCGGCTGTCTTGTCGATGTTGGCGCTCCGACCAGGGATTGACATCGGCGAAGCAGTAAAGTCACTGAAGCCAGCTGTGGAGGAATGGGAATTGAGGCTGCTAGTGGATTGGTTGGTTAGTGCGAAGGTGGCAAAGAAGGTGGTTGGAGGAGGGTATATTACAGAGGAGTGGTTCTGGATGTTGATTGATCCGGAGATCAGGGACCTTTAACGTTTGTGACTTCTAGCACCTACCCCGAGCCATTTAGCATTAACCCCCCCCCATAATCATATCTATTAATATTAGGGTATCATAGACTAGGGTATAGACCGGATAGGGGTCAAGGTTATGACGACATTTGTTTTGCTTTGCTTCTCGCGATATAGGGAGGAGATGAGATGGGCGACTGCATGTCTTGGTCCACTTGGTTCCCGAATCACTAGCATCGCTATGGCCATTTACTTGCCTTCAAGATTCTTTCGGCGAAGAGCATTGTCTGTTGGTTGGAGGAGCGCGAATAGGGATAGTGTAGACTTGCGCCGTACACAGGACAAGCACACAACTAATGGCTCTTCCCTCACGAATAACTACGCGAGAACAAGGGAGTGATGGGGAATATATCAAGCCATAAGAGTTCAGAGAGAATATAGGGGGGCAATCGTAAGCCGTTTATTGGGTCCACAAAGGCGGCGGGATCTTGTCTCTATGCGGAGCGTAGTAAAGAGCACCGATGATCCCGCTCAAGGTGCTAGATGAGGTATGGACTGTATATAGAACCTTCGGTCTTTGTGTAGAAGGTACGAATACCACCGAGTTTGGGAGCACTATTTGCGGGCAGTCCTCCGAAACAAACCGGGACGGAATGGTTCACTCGCCGCCGTAAACTTATACGTTTTCGTCATCCCGACACCTGCAACCCACTTCCGTAAACAACGCGCTCAACAATCATGGCCACCCTTCCAGAGCGACCAGCGAGGCTCAAAAAATCACCCAAGAGCAAACTTGCGAGTCCTCCGCATACAGCGGCGCATATCCCATGGCAAGACGTGAGACACCCACATCCATGACGCGGTGTTTTTGTCATTTTAGAAGACCGGATGGACTGACAGAGGACCACACAAAACCCACAACACAGATCTTCGAAGCTCATATCTCCGTAATAGAAGGTCATTTAAGGATGCTAGAGATGGTTCAGCAGCATACGGTGCCGCGGACGGAGAACTGGGACGCTATTACGCCAATGGTGGAACGTGCGAGAGAGATGGTTAGGCATTCGAAGGATGCGGCTGCCATCATAGGGGAAGGTTGGGGTGATACCGTGGATGGGAGGAATGGAAAGGAACATGGCAGCGCGCAGGAAGCGCGAACAAATACCTCAAGTGCACCATTGGCACCATCATCAATATCATCTAAAAAACGCACTCTCGACTCCCGCTCCCCGGCCTCAGCCACCGCCCCAGCCTCCGGTAAACGCGTCAAAAAACCCCTCCCAACATCTAGTCAACAGCAGCAGCCCCCTTCCTACTCCAACACCACCACCGCCACCCCTCCGGAGATATCGAAGGGTAAGGTATCTATCGAATACGAAGACATCACCGCAGAAGTCGACGCACGCCTTCGCGAGAAGGAAGAGAGGCGGCGGAGGAAAGCTACTGAGAGGAAGAGAAGACGGGAGTCGGATGGTGAGGGGACCAGTGGGGTTGTTGGCGTCGCGAACGGTAATGGGGTCGGCGGGGTAGGGGAAAAACCGAGGAGGAAGAAGGCTAGGAAGGAGGGGGGTGGTGACGATGGAGGGGCTAGGGAGAAGAAAGGAGGGGGAGGGATGGGGGAGGAGAAGGGCAAGGAGAAGGACGCCGGCAACGGGAGGAAGATAGGGGATACCATGGAGGCGGACGAAGACGTTACTGAAGCCAGGACTAAGAGACGGAAGAGAGATTAACCAAAGATCCTCCCTGTCTTTCTACCTCCCTAACCCTCCGTAGGATACATAGATACGAAGCCCTCCCTCTTCCCCAACGCACACAACCCCCAAAAACTATTCTTCTTTCTTCCCAACAGAGCGTCGCATCCCTAACACGCGATCTCCTGGCCTAGAAGCCGACCGGCGGCTATGCAGCAAGTTCCGTCGCCATAGCGTAACGCTAACGAGGTCCTGGCTGTGATGTCCTGCCCGTGGGGTGGGGGGCGATAGTTGCCGGGGAGGCGTTTAGCAGCCGTCTCGTACCGGCTCCCGCGGGGGCCGAGTGCGGTTATTGCCCCGTTGGGGAAATGCGACGGGGGGAGAGTCGGGGAGCGCGGTGGGGAGGGGCTTGTTTGGAGGCACTGCGGAAGCTCACACATCGTTTTGACTTTTTTTTGGGGGGGGGAAACATCGAGCAGATTTTCTTTCTTTTTTCTCTAAAACCACCAACCACCACGAGGTTTTTGTGTGGTGCCATACGCCGGCCCGGACGCACAACGCGACATTACCACCCCCCTCCCCCCCCCGTAGACGCCCACGAAGAGCGCACGCAAGGAAGCTCCATGCCTGAAAAAAATACAACGACGACGACGACGACGACAACAACCGACCACCCCTGTCCACCCCCTTTCCCCTCTATCCAAATCAAAAACCAAAAAACCAAAATCGATATATTAAACCCTATCCTATCCTATCCCGTCCCATTCCTGCCTATTTGTGATTGTACTTGTAATTCCAAACGCCGTGCCGTAGCCACACATGCCCGAAATCCACCCGGAAAAGAAAGGGGAGGGGAGGGGGGGGGGGCGCTCAGTAGTCGTCTGGTGTCTTGAGCGACCAGACTTTTCGCGCGATCATGATGGCGAGGAGGAGGGCGAGGAGGTAGATTAGGGAGTCGAGCCAGGGGGGTGGGGGCGCGGGGATGGAGGGGGCTGCTGTTGATGTTGACGCTGTTGTGGGTGGAGGGGGGGTTGGTCGGCCCTGGTTCTCTGGTGGGGTGGGTGGGGATGCGGGTTGCGGTGGAAGGGCGGGTGAAAAGGCAGCGGTGGTGGCAGTAGTTGGTGTTGTCGGTGTTGTCGGTGTCTCAGGCTGGGAGGAGGAAGAGGAAGTAGTAGCCTTATCACTACCATCGGAACCTCCCGTCAACTCATCCCTATACCCCAACCTCAGCTCCTTTGGCACCTCCCCACTCCCCGACTTCCCCTCCCCCTCCTCCCCGGATAAAATCTCCTCATTCCTCCGCCCCCCGCACCCCGCGCAAGCCCACCCCCTGCTCTCCGCCGCCAACCTCCTCCTGACCTCCTCCGCCGCCTCCATCCCCCCGACCTGTCCCCTCGCCTCTCCCCCCATAAAAGCCCTCAGCGCCACCAGCGCCGTTCTAAGCCCCCACGCCGGCTGCCACGTCTCCTCGTGGTGGCCGCTGATCGAGAGGCAGATTTCGCGGTTAGCTTCGAAGCGCCCGGAGGGGGTTAGGAAGCGGAAGGATGGGGGGCGGAGGGGGTAGGTGGGCGGGAGGAGGATGCGCCCGTGGTAGAGGCCCGTGGAGTAGGGCGTGGAAGGGGGTCCGCGCAGGGTGAAGTGCCATTCGAAGAGGTCGATGTCGAGGGGGGCGGCGTGGAAGTCGGGGGATGGGCTGGAGGCTAGTTCGGAGGCTTCGCGGACTGGAGGGAAGGCGGTGGTTAGTCGTTGTGATGCTCTCGGGTCCACTAACACCTAAAGGGGATCATGAAACTCACGGATCCTCCTAATGGTCGGAGACTTGGTATTGAACTGTCCCCTCGTCGACATTGCCCTGTTTTCTTGCAATCCCCTCTGCTCACTTGTACAGCCGTTGATTTCCTAATCACCCGGACAGCTTTTCTCGCGTGCTTCGTGTTGTTTTCTCCTGCGGTGGGGGCGGGCTTGGAGTGAGATGGGAGATTGGGGATATTGGGGGGAGGATGAGATGAGACGCATCAAGGCTCGGGCTTAGTCAGCAGAAGCAGTGTAAGTGGGAGGAATCGCGGCGGCCAAGGAAGACCCAAGGCCCCATTCGAGCAAACCTATTGAATGCACTTGAACGCTTAAGTATTAGGTACTGGCTTAACCAGTTTGGGTGCTTGGGTGCTGCCTATGCACTTACCCTCAGCTAAGCGCTTGTCTTTGTAGCAGAACCTTATACCTGAATCAATCTACCCATCCCAAGGCACACGCATCTGTGCCATCCCGTCACCAGGGATGGAGCAGACTACCCCAGCAGCCGCTCTGACAAAAAGAAAGAGAGCCCGGGCCTGCCGTTCAAAGAAGAAGAAAAAAGAGCCTGTAGCTGCGTACGGCTAGGCCATCCAGATGTCTAAAACATGCTTAAACCGCTATGGTATGAACAAAGAGAATGAGAAAGAGTATCAAGGCCGAGCGGGCACCCGTCGGGGGAAGGGAGAGTGCACTAGGGAGCCATCTACCCTCCATGAACCTATCCAGGCCAATTCTCGCAAACACGTTCATCCCTTCTCCACAGCGATAAAATTCTTGGACTGGAAGGGGCAAAATAGGATATAAGATCAACGAGGCCATGGCTATTGTCGTTGGTCGTGCGAGCACGCATCTGGATTCTAGAACGCCTAGGGGTGTTTCTCGAGGAAAAGAATAGTATACATACAACCCACCAACCGGTTCACACTAACTAGCTCGCAACCGATGGACGAGCAGCCGCCTCCCTACGATGAAATGTCCTTCACCAGACCCTCCAACGGTACCAGCAACGGCGGCAACAACCTCACCTATGACTCCCCACCCTCCTCGATCAACCCCTCTCAGTTCTTCTCTCAAACCAACACAACAGCTACCGACCCCCTCCTCCGCTCCCAATCAGAGCCCCCCTCTCCAGACCCCACCCATCACGGCCTCTTCCGCTCCTCCACCCCCTCCCCCTCCACTCAGGACTCCCAGTCAACCCAACCGCAAACCCAAACACCAACATCTAGTCGTCAGAGACTCTACCAGTCAGTACCCAGCGGCCTAAAGAGACCCCTATTCGACCCCTACTGGCCAGTACCCGGCGACCTAAAGAGACCGAAAGAGCAGCAAGAAGCCAAGCAGACGCCACCATCAGATGGAGGGTCGAGATACCTATTCGGAATACAACCGACCCTTTTCGGAGGACAACAAGGACAACCACCCTTGGTGAAATCGACCTTCGATGTCTCAGGTACCAAACAACAGGAAACTACACAAACAATGCCGCTGGAGGAGGTGAAGGAGAGGGAGAAGTACTTGGGCCTCGTGATGCAACGCATCCCACCCCCGAGCCCCGAAGAAAACCTCCTCAACTTAATGCAGCAGCACCAACAAGCCCAGTACCAACAAGCCCTGCACCAATTTACCCAGCGCCAACTAGCCCAGCAGCGACACGACCCCGACCTCTACAAATTCTCCACCTATCAAGACCAAACAACCCTGGTACTGGGCGTCCTATCACACATCGACCGTCTATCCGCCGAAATCAACGAAATGAAAACATTCATAAGTCTCGGTTTCAACACGCAAGAAGACGGCACTGGCGCTGTGGGACTGAGAAGACACGTCGAAGAGTAGCCACCCCCTTACCCCCCCTTTCCGCACCCACCCAGAAATACTGACCCAAACCACCACCAGATCCCGCCTCCAGCTCCGCGCCCAAAACCGCCTCCTCACAGAGCTCGACGAGCAACTAGTACCCCTCCCCTTGCGGAACGGCACTGCACCCGGCGAGCAAAAAATCCCCACCACAGGCCGCGTGATCAAAGGGCTAGATCGTACGTGCTAAAACCCCCTCATCCCCCCCCTAGCCCAAACACTAATGAAATAAACAGACCAAGCAGTAGGCATCCTCCTCGACCTCTACGACATCCCCTTCACGCCCACCATGTTCCTCCACGAGAAGAAGGCCCTCTACCTCCGCTTCGTGGGCGCCGGTCGCGCGCTCATGCATCGCGTCCTGGATTAGGATAGAAAAAAAACCCCCTCCCCCTTTACCAATACCCCCCTCACCACTACTCTTTCCCCCCTTTTTTTCACTTATATTAACTGTCAGTTCTCGTTTCTTCTTCCGTGGGGGATATGTGTATGTGCGGAGTTTCTTTTTTTTTTTTGCGAGAACAGGGTGGAGTATCTAGGAGGGCATGAGAGGGACCCTATGGTTAGATGGAAAGCTCTCTGTTTCTTTTTTTTTTTTTTTTTTTTTTTTTTTGTGGGGGGGGGGGGGGGGGGAAGGGGTGGGTTTGAGGTTGCTGCGCTAGATCACTAGAAGAAATCTGAATGGACAGGATCCACTCTCTTTCTAGACGCTAGGATTTGAAGGGAGGGAGAGAAGAAGAAGAAAAAAGCTCATTAGGCCCACTTAGGGCCACTGATCTAGCAGTATGCCGTGTACAACAAAAATAAAAATAAAACCACCAAACATTGGTTTTCGTGATACAAAAAAGCCCGCAAGCCATATTTGAACAGAAGTAGTCCCGCCCGTATCGCCGTGCTCACCAAGCACCAAGGTCATGATCGAACCTCGTCAGCTCCCTCCCAGCATCCTCCACATCCTTCTTAGCCTTCATCCGCATGTAGAATATCGGACAATCTTTACTGCTGCAGATGACCTCGCAGTGCATGCTCCCCTGACACCTCTGGCACTGCGTCCACAGCCTCCCGAACCTCACCTCCAGACCCGAGGCTTTATGCAGAGTCTTCTGGTACAGCTCCCCCAGCCTCGGGCGGCAGTTCTCGCAGACCGCCCCGGTGCTTTCTTCCTTGCCCGTCAGGGGCTTCTTGCAGCCCATGCAGGTCTGCGTCTTCTTGGCGAACTTCATCAGTCCTCCGACTGACGGAGCGGCGACCGTGATGGAGCGGGTGTGTTCGCCCGTGAGGAGTTGCCCAGCTCTCCCGCGTCCTAGAATGGGATCGAAGATCCTCGATAGTGGCTTGGCCAGTTGGTTGTCGAGATAGTACTTCGTGTCGATTGGCACATTGTGCTCCAACACGAAGAGTGGGTCTTCAGACCGCTCGTAGTTCTTTGCGCCACCAGCGCCCTTGATAATGACATACGCCACGCGGTCCCCCAGTGTCGGTGCAGATCCGGGATCTCGTTTCTTCATCCGTTCGGCGAGCTCAACGTGTGCTTGTTTCGCGCTATAGTCATTCTTCGTCAGGGCTTTGGTGATCACTAGCTGTGACATGTCGATTTTGTTTTGCAGGAGATCTGAAATAGTATCTTTGACGTAGCTAAACTCGGACGTCAGCAAATGGATTTAACCCCATGCGCCACAAAGACTTACTCCTGAGCCCCCGGAACGTCTCGGTCTACCAGAATCATCCTAAGGACCGTCTCGATCACATTCTGCACAAGTCGACAATTGTCCCTGCGCACCGTTTCAATTCCCTTGGTGTCCATCTTGTCGTACTTCTCCGTTCCCGTCCAATACAGTCCAGCGTATCTCTTCTTGTTGATCAAGAGATATGGGAAGTATACTTTCTCAAACTCCAACTTGATCGGGTGAATGAACTTAGACGAAACGAAGGCAGCGGCTTCCTGGCCTAGCTCCATGGCCTTTGCCAGGTCTTTGGGCCCGAATTTGACCATAACCGAATCTGTGTCGCCGTATATGACTTCTGCATCGTGGGAATATCCGTTTTCGATCTTGTAGCGCGCTTCAACCTCTTCCTTGGTCTTTTCGATCATCTGACGTCCGTAACTGGTTGTACTGCTTGCAATCTGCAGGCACGGTAGCTTCCCAACCGTCGCGCCCGTGAGGCCATACACACTGTTTGCACTGATCTTTAGCGCTAGCTGTCGTCCGTTCAAAACCGCCTTCTTGAACGGATCCTTCTCGACTGCCAGCTCCCTCTTAGCCTTCTTTCTCGCAGATAGGAGCTCTTCAAGAATCGTTGTGAGTAATCCCTTTCGCACGTTAGCTCTGCAGAACCTATCTCCGTTTGGTGTGATAATATAATCTTTATCTTGCACCAACCCCATTCGCTCGATACTCCTTGTGTTGAGGAGAGTGGTATAGCAAAGGTTGTGCGCCTGGATGATGCTAGGGTATAGCGACGCGAAGTCGAGCGTGGCGATTGGCACATCGTAATAACCCTTGCGTGGCTCAATGACTGTAGCGCCCTCGTATGCTTCATTAGTAGCTTCGGTCTTGATATTGGGAATGACGAGTTGCTGTTCTGCCGCTTTTCGGAATAACTGGCTTAGGAATTTGACCTGCTGGCCTCTTGCGAGGAGATAGTTGAATGGGACTCCAGTAACCCTGGCCATCTCAGTGTAATTAACAAGGCACATCAACTTATCCATCAGCCGTTGTGGAAGATAAGCGTCCTTGAGACAGTAAACGGCCAACCGCCGCCTCGACTCGGGGGTTCCATTGAATAACCCAGTGATCATGGTATGATGAACATCTTCCTTTTGCTCTCCAAGGAAATGCGCACACACAGAGTTGAGTGTGTAACTTCGCAGTTGGTGATCTCTTTGAACGAGTTGAAGTAAATCCAGCTGCAGCCGACCATTTGTATTTGTTGCTCTAGTGTCTCGACTGCCCATCTGCTTACTCGAGAGTTTTGATTCTTTGACGTAGGATTGCTTGCTCATCATCCTCGTCCAATAGGGAAAACGTAGTAATTTCAGATGTTTTGCTCTATCAAGCAGGTAGGGGAAGTCGAAGTTTGCGATGTTATATCCGATAATGACATCCGGATCGACTTGCTCCAGAAAGTCCCTCCACGCCATTAGCATCTTTTCCTCGGTATTATATTCAAAAATTTGCGTATTGACAATCAGACTGCAAGTGTCAAGGCAAAAGACATTTCGGACGAACGGCTTCGATTCACCATATCGGGTTACCACGTTAGCAATCTGTATCACCGGGTCTTGATTTGCCTCTGGGAAGACCCCCTCACGGCCAGCGCACTCAATATCGAAGGAGAGGATGCGCAAAGGTGCCATCTTTGCCCATTCACCGTCCGCTGGGTGAGCGATCAGATCGCGGTAATTGGCGTGAGCTTCAATCTGGCAATTTGACTGTCTATCTTTCGCTGGAAGCATGTGGTATTTCCCCGCAGGCACCTCAACCCACGACATACCCGCCATCTATAGGGCAACCAGTTAGCACCAAGCAAAATATGCTCAGAAATTTTGAATATAGAGTTTCTGACTTTTGTATCAACCATAAATCTCAACACGTATTGAAGGTCGTCAAAAGTCAGCGTTCCCCCGGTTCCTGGCCACATGCCTTTCCAATTGGCACTGCCTTCTTCTATCATCGTCCTCAGCCCGTTGATCGACCTTGGGTCAGTCACAGATATCTTCAGATATGGGCTCTTCTGGTTCCCTTGGAAGCCATAGAGATTTTCCCGCTGAACCATCTGGACAGAAGCAACAGCCGGTTCGCTACTGGCAAGCTGGAGCTGGGAATCGAGATATGCTCTAAAGCCCTCGCAGTGCGTCTTCTGGAAAGAAACAGGCGCAGCGACATAGAGATAATGGAGGAAGTCCGTGATGTGAAGTAATACAGAATGGCCAGTCTGCAGAGGTAGCATCCAATTAATATTCCGAATTCACATTGGGCAGGCATACCGTCATACCTCAGTAACGCCAAATAACCTGATGGTGGTCTTTCCACCAAACAGATTGCCCTCTTCTGTCTCAATTTGCTGAAAGCATAGGTTACCTCCGCAATCAAAGTCATCCAGGCTTGGCCGATCCCATTGCTGGTCCTTCTCAGAGTTTCGCTCTTTTAATCCCGACATGTCCTGGGTAAATTTCTCCAACACCTCCTCCTCAAACTGACTTTTCGGCTGACTCGAGAGAAGTTTGCCATTCTGACCGCCTTGGGAGCTCCGAAATTCGTTTACAGCACCTGAAGCCGCGTCCAGCTTGCGCTTCTTTACTAAGTTTGGAGGAGGAGCGACATTCCTACTCGCAATAGTTGAGTCTCCGAGCACCCTCTTCTGTGATGCCATCATAGCAGCTGGCATCTTGCCTGAGCTATTTAGGATACTGGAAGAATGACTGAGGGAGGATGAAGACTACAATTGTTGACAAAAGCCCACATTGGGAAGAGGCAAGATGTGGGTGAGCGCGACGCGACGGGATTAATTAACGCGTGTTGACCGAGATAAGTGCTTGGCATATGCAAGAGAGGATGTCCTGAAACATACGCGTGAGCAGCGTACTACTAAGCACTAGAGAGAGGTACGTCTATTTTTGGCGACAGAGCCCTGCGCTGGCCCGTGGCGGTTCCGGTAGCATAGCCTCAAGCCCAAACTAGTGACGCGTATATCTCAGCCTTCACAGCGCCTCAACGACGAAAGCTTTTCCGAAGTGTTTCTGAATATAAACAGTCCGGCCTGCATCTGTTTCTCCGGTATCTATCTAATACTTCTTTGAGACTCCTTTGAGATATTCTGCGCTGTCTGTGCCTTTCGCACGTTCCATCGTTCGTTCTGATAGATCAGGGAAGGAAGGTTTTGTATTCCGAAACAAGGTTCGGCATAGCTTTCTCCGAACAGGTACGGAGTACGGGTACTGCATACAGCGAAGTGGATCCCGCGCCAAGGGGCTCTATCCATCGGCGTGACTTCATTGTTCGACAACAAATCGTCACCCCCTGCCCTCAGTCAATCGTTCAAACCCCACCTTCTCAACTCCTCCACATACTCCTTCAGTTAACAAATTGCGGCGTATTGCTCAACTGCATCCGCGTCACATACCGGCTTTGTCGGCGCGGAAACCGACCTCAAACTCACTGTCTAGCCCCTGCAATTTGTACTGCGTTTCGATCAAACGAGTCTGCGGCGGCATCTACATCGAACCCTGAGCAACTACCAGAACTCCTGTTTATCTCATACCCAGATCAACGGGCATAAGGGCAAACTATTTTTGATCGAATATTGTTAGCGACGTTAGTGGCGTGTTTATTTCGTCGCCTCCATTCGCCTTATAGTCAACCATAACCGCTTCCGCGGATCGGCATAAGTACGTGCTTCGTCACGAAGTCGCTCGCTCTTGAGACAGTCCCTGCTTTCCTGCAATGGCAGCACATGATTACTATAGCTCGGGATGGTCAAGTCAACACCATGCTCACGATGCTCCCCTCCCTCCACTCCCCCCAGGTTCACAATCATCATCAGGACCAACAAACATCGCGACTCCGGCTTCCTCAAGCTCCTCGCCGTTTGACGATCATTCATATGCCTATCCACACCACGCACAAGACAGTCAACAATCTCTCGGACTTGAAACGGACTACTATGGCAAACACGGCAAAACTCAAGAATTTGCAGACGATATTCCTTTAAAAACGCAGCAGCAATCTAATCCATATTCCCCCGGACCTGAAGATCGGTTACCTGGTCCTGTGGCAGCTGAAGACGGGGGGCGGAAGAGGAGGAGCAAGTCCCGCACTAAGAGGCGCATTCCGTGGTTCGTATACGCGATTACGACGATACAGATCGGGGTTTTTATTGGCGAGGTGATAAAGAACAGTAAGTCACTATGGCTTAGTTTCCTTGCCACAGAGACAAGGCCCACCCCCAGACATCAATTGCGTACTGATTCGTACTCTTTCAGTTGTATTAACCAAGCTTCCAATTGCAATCCGCCCTCAATTCAATCCCATGATTGGCCCCTCGCCCTACGTCCTCATCAATATGGGCGCCCGTTTTGTGCCTTGCATGCGCTTTACTCCAGGCACCCAAAACGTAACTTGGCCCTGTCCTAATATCACATCTTCGGACCCGAACAGCCCATCACTGTCATGCCACCTACCTGATCTTTGTGGTTTCGGCGCCACTCAGACCCAGCCGAACCAGTGGTTCCGGTTCATCCTTCCTATGTTCTTGCACGCTGGGCTTATCCACATCGGATTCAATATGCTGTTACAGATGACCCTCGGAAAAGATATGGAGCAGACTATTGGTCCTTTGAGATTTGCCTTGGTGTATCTTTCCAGTGGCATCTTTGGTTTCGTCCTCGGCGGCAACTTCGCGCCAGACGGCATTTCTTCGACGTATGTTTCGTGTTCCACTCAATATCTATACATACACTAACTTTGAGTTCTAGCGGAGCATCAGGGGCTCTCTTTGGCATTCTCGCACTTGTACTACTGGATATTCTCTACACTTGGGGGGAGAGGAAATCACCACGGAAGGATCTTGCATTTATCGCTCTCGATGTTGTCATCTCCTTCGTTCTTGGCCTCCTTCCTGGTCTGGACAACTTTTCCCATATCGGGGGCTTCATGATGGGACTGGGACTCGGTCTTTTTGTCCTGCGCTCGCCCACCGCACTGAGACAACGAATCGGGGATGAGCCCCCGTATGCTCCTGTGAAACCCTCTGATGGGGTTCTCGGAGGCATCGCGAAAAAGCCTGTCGGCTTCTTCAAGGGGAGGAAACCGCTCTGGTGGGCATGGTGGCTCCTGAGAGCCGCTGCACTCGTCGCAGTATTAATTGGATTCATCGTTTTACTCAACAACTTCTACAAATACAGAGTGAAATGTTCATGGTGCAAGCATTTGAGTTGCCTGGTACGTACCCCAACCTACTAAATACTCGGCAGCGCTAATTTGCATGCTACAGCCCATCAGCAATTGGTGTGATCTTGGGAATCTCCACTACACAAACACCACAACAAACAACAAACGAGACTTATTTTCGCCAGTCTCGCTTGAAGCGTTCCTTTAGGGTCTAGCTGTCTGACTAATTAATGTCTTTCCTTTATTTTTATATATCACGAAGCACCGGTAATGGTTGTATTGTAACAGGGCATGGTATTGAGAAGTCTCAAAAGGGGCGTTGGTGATCGAGAATAAATTTATGCGATGCTCACGTGATTATTACGGGTTAAAGACAAGATCCTCCTGTATTTTGTGCTTCATACCACGTAAACTTCCCACGTTCATTGAAATATGAAACATACCCTGCTACTCAATCATACCTTTACACACTAATTAAAGACCGCTCCGGCTGTCTGCGCTGGACGTTGACCTCGAGCAGTTTTCCAAGGGAGGCTGAGCGTCGAACCTCAAGCCGAACCGCGCAAGTTTCGGGGTGTCTTCTGATGCGTATTCAGAGTGCCCGCGACGACATCTCATCCACACAAGCTGTCCACTACCCGCAAATGGCGACTCTAGGAACCCCATCGCCACCTTTGTCCCCATCCTACAAACACCGCCAACGAAATTTTGCGCGGCATTGCGAGCGTGCCTGCTGTAGCCTCGTAACATACTTTCCGCTGGCGTTCGTGTATGGGTTAACGAGCTGGGGGGTGTGGGTGGAGTCTTCGATAGGGCTTAAGACGATGAAAGAGAAGAGTGTGTGGAGAGGTGTGTCTGCGCGATCGTGTCTATCTCTGCAGCCCAGGCGCAAACTGTTATATAAAAAGGCCAAGGAAGCTGACTCCATCTAACCGCAGGACTGTTGATATCTCTCTTGGGGATATCACTCTACCTCCTCGCAAACGTGTCATATACTACCGCCGTCTTCACAGATCCTGGCTCACCTCTTACGGCAGCGAATGGGTACAGCCATCTGCCAACACACGAAGCACCAAGCACTGCTTCCTTCACTGTCAAGTCAACCGGCTCAACACGGTACTGCAAGAAATGTCAGTTTGCTAAGCCAGACCGCACCCACCACTGTTCGACATGTCGCCGATGTGTACTGAAGATGGACCACCACTGTCCTTGGCTGGCTACTTGTCTCGGACTGCGCAATTATAAGGCATTTGTGCTATTCCTTGTCTACACTTCGATCTTCTGTTGGGTTTGCTTTGCTGTGACTGCCGACTGGGTGTGGGGAAACGTCTTCAGCGATGGGCAGTTTGCTGATACTCTGATGCCAGTGAACTATGTTCTCCTTGCTGTGGTCTCTGGCATCATTGGACTAGTCCTTACCGGCTTCACGGGGTGGCACCTGAGCTTGATCTTGAAAAATCAAACGACAATCGAGTGTTTGGAGAGGGTCCGATACCTTTCACCCCTCCAGAAGTCTTCGCAAAATCAACAACGGTACCAGCAGAACTACATCAACAGAAGCTATCCTTCACCAAACTACGACCAACAATTACGCAAGATTCACACTGACACCCCTGCTGGAGTATCTCTGGGGGAGGAAGGCGAGGATCGCCCTTTGCAGGCCGATTCCCAGCCCACACTAGCACTAGCCTCCCTCCACCGCAACTACAACGATCTCGAGCGTGAACGCGAGCGCGACCGCTACGAATCCTACCTTGAGGAAAAATTCATGGAAAAGCTACCCAATGCCTTTGATCTGGGATGGCGGGCCAATCTCCGCCATCTGTTCGGGCCAAACCCATGGCTCTGGTGCCTTCCTGCGTGCAATAGTACTGGAGACGGCTGGAATTGGGAGCCAAGTACCAAGTGGCTAGAGGCAAGAGATGCGCTCCTACGAGAACAGGAAGAGGAATCGCGATTGCAGGAGGAGCGAGAAAGGCGAGCCGGGTGGGGTGGACCGGGCATATCAATGGAGCGCACATCTTCCTGGGGCGGACATAGTGGTACCCTGGTTCCTGAAACATCGGCGAGTTGGCCATCCCGGGAAGAAAGGGCAGAGCGGCATTACCTTACCACACCCGTGGGCGTTGCCTCTCTCCCCGTCTCTGGCGGCCGTCCTCCCTCAAAAGCGGACCAGGTTCTTGGTCGCCACTCAGGCCAGCACGCCGATTACCTGGACGACGACCAGGCACACAGCGATAGTGGGATGTCAATGCGAACACTGCGGAGCCCTCGCGATACTCGCCGCAGAGGTTACGATGGTGACGGTGATGGAAACGAGTTTGCGGATGCGTATGAAGGTAGTAGTCACGAAGATGCTGACGTCCATGCTGATGAGCAAGGTGTCAGGGAAGACAGAATATTGCGGCGGAATGGCCGGGGGTGGATTAGGAGCAAGGCTATAAGTACTACAGGTCACACCGCGGAGAATCAGAAGCTCCTAGGGAGGGAAGGGGTGTCCGGGGTAGAGGACGAGTGGCGGGATTGGGAGTGAAAATTTTTGAATTATAAAGGAACCAAATCCCGCGGAACGAGAGACCCATAGAGTTCTCTCCCCACCTCCTCCCCCTCCTCAGCCCATCATTGCATGCATATATACATACACCTGCATATTTCCCTATGTTTCCCTCTCTCGTAATGGTGGGCGGACAGGTCGAGCATGCAATGGGCGTTTTTTAAATATTTTTTTTTCCCTTCCTTGTCATTGCATAAATTCGTCATATATGATGTAGAAAAGGACGGAGGATTAGTGTTTTTTGATGAGTGGATGATGGATGCGTGGATGCGTGGATGCTTGGTATGGAAAGAATAATAGGAAGGAATAAATATATATATATGTTATATATATAGGGTTTCACGAGGTTTAATTGGCTTTTGAGCGTGGTGGCGAGTTGGTATAGCTGCTGTGGTAATGGTACAATGGCCACCGTGTTGCGGATGAGGATAGAGATAGATAGACACCCTGTCCCTCTACCCTCCGCATCCTCCTACACACTCTCTCTTCTACCCACCAAACCCACACAACAGCACACCCCACCCACTCCCCACAAGAACCACGAAACCCAAAACCGCAACATAACAAAACGCATCACGACGACCTCCGCCCCTCCTCCTCTTCCTCCTTCCCCCCCAACACCTCCCCACGCTCTCCCTAACCTCCTCACCGACCCTGTCCTCCCTCCGCCCACCCACCCTCGGGTTTATTCTATAATACTAGTATTGTCTATTATGAGTTTGTTCTATAATAACAATATCGTTCATACTACTCAATCACTAAGTCTACCAACTTATCTTTTAACACTCTATATATAAAGGCCTCTTATTATTTATCTTTCTTTCTTATATAGCCTCCTATTCTTAATACTAAATAGGAAGGCCTATCCAGCGACGGCCCAAACATATTGTCGTGTGCGTCCTGCTGGCTCTACGCCTTCTGGCAGAGGCACCAGATTTATATAAGGACCATCATGCTTTAGTATTCTATGGCGAGCAGCTCATTACCACGACTTTGGTAGCGGCAGCACATAGCAGCATTTTGCTGCTAATGCTTACTGCCGCTTTCGATTCTACTTCGCCTGGGAGCATATGAGCTCTTAGACATGTCCTCACTAATGTAGTTACTCAAGCAATTAATCCAATTCGTCCTATTCTATATACATTGTGCCTCCGTGACCCCTATTTCTCTAATACTTCACTCCACGAGTCTCTAAGCTCTGCGGCTATCAGTGTATCCAAGGCTGGAGCGCAAGATCCTGGGCCGCATATTGACGTTTCTTGTATTGTTTTTTATTCCATACCAGCATGTATATCGCATTAAATATGACCAGAACAAAAACAAACGTAATAACAATGCCCAAGATGGCCAATGGCCCTAAGATAGAAAATATAGTGAAACTATATGATGCAGCATGGAATGTGCTGTTATCCTTCAATTGATTCGTGCTAAGTCCGACTTGCATTGCCGTAAGGACGACAGCGACGTAACCAATTACGCCTACTAGCCAGGCAGTATTTCTTTTAAAGAACGTTGAGTACTGGTGATAGGGGTAGGCGTAGCCACGGACAACATTGGTGAAGCTCTGTGTTAGAGAGCAGAGACGGTATATCCAATTTAGGCGATAAAGACGTAGCTCCCCGTGGCGGTAGCGAGGATTGATGCCTTCGAATGTGAGGTAATCGATATTCCTGAGGATGGCCTTACTAAGTGATACCCATTCCTCCCAAGAGATCTCAGGCGGGAGCAGCGCCTTCTCACAGGCGATTTTGAAGTCGCTCTTGTTGCAGACGAGCCACATGTACGACAAAAACAAACTGGCCGCATCCCCATAGAGCCTGAGGTCCTTGCACAGATTCTCGTTCCAAATTGTGTAAGAAAGAAGGAACTCCGGGAGTGGCTTGAGAAAGATACGAGACTCGTGCCATACAAGATGCATGTCCGTATTCTCTGTGATAACAATATCCCGGCCTATCAAGACTTGAGAATGAAGTGGTCGAGCAGGTCGTTCCAGCCCAGCGAACTTCAGGTGTTTGACAGGCCGCGTCTCCACTATCGGTTTGCTCTAGGCCCTCATTTCCTACTTGGTAAGCAGCAGGTAGGATCAACCGACGATTTTGAGGTTGAATCGTTGATTGAGACCCAACCACCGGACCGCTCAAAAGACTTTCATGCTCAGAGAACGGGGTTTTAAGGCCCTGCATGGCTAAAAGATCTTTAGGAATTGTGAGTGATAGGTAATCTTTCTATAAGTTCTAGAGGTTATATTTCAGTAATCCCACGGTCTAATAGATAGAAGTTGGTAAATACAGAATGGCCCGGCCAGCAATTTTCTGGATTGGAAAGAGCGTTTTGGCATCCGCCCAGCCCGTTTTCACACTTCTCATGGATGCTCGTCTTGTTGTTCATGCATCTTTCGGCTAGCTGCATGAGTTGTGAGGCTCTATGGCCCCCTGGTATCGTGTCTACACCCGCCACAATATGGATGCAGCGACCCAAATAGACTGGCTAATCAAACTGGAACTAACCGCGCGCTACAAAACCCCCCCACCAGAAGACAATACAATTAGAGGCCTCTAGTATGAGTCCCATGACTGGCGTAGGCCGCCCCCCGCTACATGATACATAATCCTCTACCATACAGCTAGGAGAGTTCTTCCTAGCAGACCTAGTACCGGGCAGCCTACAAAGACGCCATGTGAGGCAAACAATGCAAAAAGACTCTTAAGTGTTCTGGAACTTTTTGTCGTCAGGTGTATTATTTTGGGTTTATCCCGCCAGGAAAAAATCCCGTGACTTTTGTTCAGGAGCCTCAGTGTACAAGCTAACAACACTACTTAACCCAGCTACCATGGCCTGAGTGCTACTTGCTACCCATCTGTCACAGGAACCAAGAATCGCGGACAAGCATGATACTTCAACACATCGCTATGAGGGATGATTCATTTTTAACGTTCTTACCTTTGGGGTCCCGGTGTTGGTCCTTAGCTTGACATACAATGCCATCCTCCGGTTCTGGGTAGTTCTCTATATAACCTCCATATGGCTGGCGAGATATCTGGCAAATACAGACATCTCTACCTTATGGATTATCGCCTTTTCCTTTTTTGCGATTTCGACCCTACTATTGATTGTGATCGCGGTCTTGCTGTCACCAATCCAAAGACTCCCACTTACGCCATTTCTACAAAAGGCAGACCAACAGTCTATTGATAAAGGCACAGATCTGGCGAATATGTATAAGCCGTCTGGGTGAGAGGACGAGATTGATATAGAGTATGAATAATTGCATTACTTGGGAAACTAGATTTTGCACATCTACTGACTTTATTTTCAGTATCGTTGCTGTGAATGGGCTCGGTGCCCATCCTGAGTGGACGTGGAGGGCGAAAGTCCCCTCGCAGGCTACAGGGAAGAAATATGTAGCGTGGCTGCAAGAAATACTTCCAAGATCCATCCCAAACACTCGTATCATGCCATTCCGACAGGATTCATCTTATTTGGTCAACGCGCCTAATAGAACTATCTAAGAATGCGGCCAGCAGCTCTTGGACGAGTTGAACCGAGTGAGGAAAACTGACCAGGTATTTGTTACTAAGATATAGATATGACTTAGTCGTAGGCTCACCCCGCCACAACGGGAGAAAAAGCGACCGATTCTTCTTATAGGACATAGCTTCGGGGGAATTGTAGTTAAACAGGTTAGGCAACAACCATACTCTCTCCCTCTCTCTGAAGATATGTTTACGAATAGTTCTATAGGCTTTGGTCTTAGTGGCAAAGGAGGGGGACCGCTCCCCAAACTATACTTTACTTCGATCGACCTGCGGCATTCCGTTTTTAGGAACACCGCACGACGGCTCGTGGCCTTCAATCATCGGAAAAGCTGTTATTAGCTTCACTTATTGGATGAGCTCATCTTCAAGTATTATGGGTGCTATGGGCTATCAGTCAACTCGGCTTCGCATATTGGATAGAGACTTTGCCAATATTTACCCGAAAGAAAATCGGATCACTTGCATCTATGAGACTAAGAAAACCTATATGTGCGGAATTCCACCGACTGTAAGCACTGAAGTAGAGCTCCTTTGCCCTTCTACTCTAACATCGCTATGTTTAGCTAGTTGTAGATGAACGTTCTGCAACGATGTCTGGACGTAAACGCATCGCACTCAACACTGACCACTCGGGTCTGAATAAATTTGTATCCGAGGATTCCAACTGTCGAACCGTTGTGGATAAAATCAAGCAAATGATCGATGACATTACAGAACAAGACGATATCCTCACGTGCCTTGAAAGCCTTCGCCCGGTTGATTGTCGTGCTATGCTCCACATGATCTCGAAGCCTGTGGGCAATACATGCGACTAGATAAGAGAAGATGTTAATAGATTTTGTTTTGGCCCGCCCATCTCACCCAAGGCTCTGGTCATCTCCAGTGGACCGGGTACAAGAAAGTCGGTTCTCTCGCGGTTCATAATATCTAGTGAATAAGCCTATTGAGGTAGCCTATTTCACATCCAGAGAGCACAACGATGTAGAGTCGCAGGCCGCACCTGCTATTCGGACGCTGGTCCACCAACTATTAGCCAAGGATCATAAGTTATATCGCCATATTAAAAGCTATTATCTCGAGAGACTAGCAGGAAGACACGAGTGGACCCTTGACCTCTTATGGGAGGTTTTTGAGAAAATGATGTCTGGTGACCGATCCAAGCGAACTATTATTCTCATCGATGCTCTTAATGAATGCGGGCAGGCTACCCGGAAGGACCTCATGCGGAAGCTCTCCTCGAACCCCGACATTACGAAATATTTCCTTATCACAACCCAACGTTTCCCGGACTTTTCAGACCACTTCCCAAATCATAATCTCGCAGACGTCGATTCTAAGAATGAGGTTAGAAAGAACGTCGAAATTCTGATCGATGATCAGGTGGAGAAGTTCTTTGCTACTCGCAAATTTGAACCACACGTTCGAGAGGATGTCCGCCAGTGCTTGAGGGATAAAGCCGGCTCCATGTTTCTTTGGGTTTTACTTGTTACAAACCGCCTAAGGACTTTGTCATCCTCTTCTGCCGGACACATCCTGAATGAGCTGGAGAGTCTGCCTGAGGGTTTGATTTCGATTTACGAAGCATTATTCAGACGACAACTAGAGGATCATAGGAAAGCGATTACTCAGAAACTTCCATGGATTCTGTACGCACGTCGGCTGCTGAAGGTCGAGGGACTACGGGATGCGCTAGCCATGCAAGATTATGATCGTGAAGGTCATGCGAAAAGCTTGGAAGACTGGCGTTCAGGCGGTATAGAAGGAGATTTAAACCGCAATTTTGGTACTCTTGTCACCATCGATCGATCTACGTTAGAAGTTAAGGCCCGATTTTTCCACGATTCACCAAAGGGCGCTTTGCTCGGCACCGAAAACCCGGCTAGTCAAGAACTGACCAAAACATGCAAATCTTCCGAAGAGGAGCACGCTGAGATTGGTTCTGTCTGTCTAGATTACCTTGCCGAGATCAAGGTTTTTAGCGATCATCCGAGGGTGATATTCAAGAGATATCCCTTCTTGGAATACGCTGCACAGAGGTGGCCCGACCATGCTCGGGAGGCCGGTGCCAAAAATTCCAAGATTTTAAATTCTTTCCGAAAATTAGCAACCTCAGCCCAAAATATAGAGTTTGCATTTCAAGTGTTTTCACGGACGACAGGTCACGTATTTCCAAGTGACATGCCACCACTGCAGATAGCAGCTTACATGGGATTGGAGTGGCTAGCAATTGCACTCATCGAGGACGGTGCTGACATACATCAAACGACCAAGTGGAAGCAACATGTTCTACATCGAGCATCAGGAAGTGGTTCTGAAGGCCTTCTTGAACTTCTTTTGGAAAAGGGCATCAAAGTAGATGTGAGGGATAATGCAGAGCAAACTGGATTACACTACGCTGCTCAACGTGGCCAGGCGGGGATGGTTAAGATCTTAATTAAGAAGGGGCTGCAAGTGAACGAACGTGGCCGAAGGGGACTGACACCACTACATTACGCAGCCAACGGTAAACATCTCGACGTCGTCCGGATACTCCTGAATGCCCACGCAAATCCTAGGGAGATAGACAACCGTCGCCAAACCCCTCTCGAACGTATGCTTGATGCTCATAGAGGAAAGAAAAGTCAAGCTTTCCATGAAGTCAGGTCGGTACTTCTCAAGGCTGAAAATCCAAGTCTATAATCTCGAAGGTCGAATTTCGCAGCTAGTTGGGGCGAAACTGATAGCTTATTAGTGTTAATTTTCTATGCATCAGATTGTTACCTGCGGGAGCGCTGGCAGAGGTGGTTGATTGAGGATGTCCTGCATATAGCTTCGAAAATGACTAGGCCTAGCCACAAATGCCACATTTTCTCTTTTTTTCAAAAAAAATTGTAAGACTCGTAGGCGTTTTGTGAGTATGTCAAACAGTGTGGTGATTCTATGCATCTCGGCGGTTCGGCGGCGCAACGAAAGCTACACGAAGTATAACGTTATGCTACTATTGGTGGGCTCTTTAAAGTCTTCAATATTAAAGTACCTTCATGCAGTCTTAACATCAAGAGTTCTTATATATCAATAGACTCATCATTTTTTTTTTTTCTTTATGACAGTAATATCGAAATGAGAATATGTAGTTGCAACTAGGTTGAAAATTTCAAGAAGATGATACAAGGCTTGGTCTTGCCTGGAGAGTACCCATAGTAGATGAGAAGATGGAATATATACATATTTAGAATGGAGAGGGGTGCTGATTCACGCTCCCTTCAGTTTTGTACTTGTGAGGCGTTGAGCGGTACTTAAGGTAAGTTGTAAGTCGCTTATAGCAGAACGACACGGTGGAAACACCTCCATTTTCGGAGCCCTTTTCATCACGAATACCATTTAGGATATATATATATGTATTAGGTTTTACGAGGTTTAATTGGCTTTTGAGCGTGGTGGCGGGTTGGTATAGCTGCTGTGGTAATGGTACAATGATCACCGTGTTGCGGATGAGGATAGAGATAATAGATAGACACCCTACCCTCCGCATCCTCCCGCACACTCTCTCTTCTACCCACCAAACCCAATCCAAAACCGCAATATAACAAAACGCATCACGACGACCCCCGCCCCTCCCCCTCTTCCTCCTTCCCCCCCAACACCTTCCCCACCCTCTCCCTAATCTCCTCACCAACCCCGTCCTCCCTCCGCCCAGCCACCCTAACCCACCCTCTGTCCCTCAAAACCTGCCCGCCGGAGAACAGAAACACCCCCGCGAGGCCGAAGGTATGCCAGTCGAGTTTTCGAGGCGGGAGGGCGATCAGGAGCGGGCAGGCGAGGAGGAGGGCGTATGGTAGGGTTTTTTGGAGGGATTGGGATCGGGTGGAGGAGGGAGGGTGCTGTTGGGGAGTGGACATGGTGTGCGTTATGGTTGCGGCTGTGGTAGTTGTTGGATGAGGATGATGACGATGATGTGTTTTCAACTTCGTTCGGTGGTTAGTACCCATTTTTTTTTTTCTCAGAAGAATGAGGATCTCATAAAACCCGCTACTTACCTGCCTTGCTTAACCAACCCAAGTAGTACGTACGCACATAATAACTCTCCCGTTCTCCCTCAAGCTTTTATTCCGCGAATCGGAAAAAAATTCACCTTCTCCCTTCAGAACACCATCGCCAACACGTAGGGAAAAAAAAAAGGTTCCATATATTTAGCGACCCCATACCAATCATCATCCCCCAACCACTCTCCTCTAATTAAAAGGAAAAAAAAAAAAGATCGACAAAACAAAAGATTTAATACAAATGAATTAATCACGCGTAGGGGGGAAAAGAAAAGGGAGGGGAAAAAAAAAATTATATACGTCGCGGACAAGATTCGAACTTGCGCGGCCGAAGCCATAAGATGGCCGAAATTCAATGAATTCGAGTCTTACCCATTAACCACTCTGGCACCGCGACGGTATGATATTTTATCCGTGGCTTATTGGAGCCTTTGTGGGACTAAGCGAGAATCGACACCGAATCAGGGATAAAACCCCCAAATTCCAGTTCTGGACTAAGAACGTTATAACGATCTTTTCTTCTAGACACACCATCTATTTTTATATTAAAACATACTGTCACGACGAATCCCGATCGAAGGTCTTATCGAATTATTCTTTTGATTCATTTCTCATGCGTTTGGGGGACGGGTTACATGACGGGGCATCATTTTGGGGATATTGAGCGCCTCTATTAAAGAGCAAAAACAGACAATCATTTTTCTCAGATCCCCGAATTACAGGTCCAGGAAACTGAGAACCTGGCCTGTTGGAGGGAACAAATGCCGGACATAACGACGTGAATGGCGGCATAAAAGCCAATGGGGTATTTCGGGAATGAGGGGTTTTGGGAGTGATTACATGACGGTGAATCTTGATCAACTGGAGGGTTGGGACGTACAGAAGGGGGCAATGACAGGCGCGCATTGTCGAATGTACTTTTGGAGGATGGAAGTAAAAAAAGTAGAGGTGAAGCTTAGAGCAGACGGAGAAAGAGTATGCGCCCGATATCGGGCCAACGTGGATTAGAACAACATACGGATGCAATCGCGAGGTGAAAGGGGAGGCTGAAGAAACCCTGCGGAAACCAAGGAAGTCTGCGAGCTAACAAATATCCGCCACTAGCTGCAGAGTAGTCCACCAGATGTTCCGCCAGTTGAAAGTGACCAGATTTGCCAACTTTTGACCCCAACTCCACTTCCCTTACCTCCGTCCCTAAGTCTAGCATCACACCGGAACCGTGAACCAACTGCCAACGAATCGAATCCATCTCCCCAGAAGCCTTGGACATATCGTAATGCTATGTTTGTCAATATGGACCGCGGCGACCCGATCTTACATGTCCATCGATTCACCGCCGTTGGCAAAGCTGAAACCTGTTGGCTGAGCGTGGGTCCCGAAGGAGAACGTTCCATCAGCATGCCCTTGAGGCGCGACCTCACTGATATCTCCACCAGCCTCGTCCTCGTCCGAAAAGTACTTCTCGATAATGTTGTAGGCCTTCATGTAAATCTCCTCATTGGCATTATTCTGGCTTTCATGTATCTTTTCCATTCCATTAGCTTCTTCGATAAAGAGAGCATAGCGATTGATACTATCCCCGCCATTAGCTTCACTATGTTCCTTGTCCATCTCTCCCACTTTGAGGATGTTTTCGAGACCGTCGAGCGCGACTTGGATGATCTTATTATCTGGGCAGATAAGAAGGTCGCATAACGGCTTAATGCAGCCCTGTTGGACAAGATAGCGGATTTGCTCAGGCTTCTGGAGGCCGCCTGAAGTAGCATTTGAGATGGCCCAACAAGCCTCCTTCCGAGTCTTGAAGTCACCACTAGAAAGGAGGTTAATCAGGGGAGGGATGATGTTCGCATCGATCACAGCTTGAATCTGACTTGAATTTCCTGCTGTGATGTTGGAAATGGTCCAACAGGCTTCCTTGCGAATGCCATCCTTGGTAGATCCCAAAAGGGAAAGGAGTGCGGGAAGGGCACCACAGTTAATAATAACCTGGGTCTGGATATCGTCGCCGGTGACGATATTGCCAACGGATCGGAGAGCTGGGGTCTGCACCGAAGTGGATGCATGCATGAGTAGTTCGACAAGGCGGCGAGGAATGCCCGCTTCAATGACCGCCTGGATTTTGTCGTTTGCTCCGTCTGAGAGGTAGGAGATAGCCCAGCAAGCATCAATCAAAACCTCGTCATCAAGAGAGTACACAAGCTTAGCAAGGACAGGTAGGGCGGGAAGGATCTACGACTAGATGTCAGAAACTGGGGCCATCCAAAAGACGAAACCTTGCAAGGAGGGTGGTTCGGTGAGGCTTTGGATGGACTTACCGTATTCCAGTCAGGTTGAGGAGTCTTGCCACGGCAGAAATTACTCAAGGTCCAGGTGGCATTGCGAAGCATGCTAAGCTTACGGCTATCGCCCAATAGGGCCAATAGAGGCCGAAGAGCACCGGAGCTGAGAACATAGTCGCGACAGGTGGGGCTGTCACCAGCAATATTTCCGAGGGCCCAGACTGCTTGCTCTCTAACATCTGGCTCATGGCTGCTCAAAAGTTCAACGAAAATCGGAACAGCACCGGCCTCAATAACAACTTGGGTTTGTTGAGCAGAACCGGACGCGATATTGGTCAAAGCCCAGGCAGCTTCGAACTGCACCAAAGTGTGGGGAGAACGAAGAAATTCAACAAAACGACTAACAACTCCAGTCTCGATGACTCTCTCGATAGGGGGGTTGCGCTCCTTGGAAAGAAGTTTGCGGAATTTTGTGGTAGCTTGGATTTGTGCATCGATCTGATCAGAGAACACTCCCTTGACCATTAAGGGGAGTTCCTCATTGAGCTAGATGACATCAAACTGCTTAGCATAGATACCTTTGGACGAGCCGGTAGAGTCAAATGTCATGACGAAGCCGAAATTCGAGAGCTTTGGCCAGCGAGGGGATCATGGTACATTGACTTGGGGACACATTCGTGCCAACCGAAAACAAAAACAAGGGAAGCGAACCCGGCGAATAACAAACCCCTCGCAGGTCAAAGTGACGGAAGATAAAAGCGACGCAGCAGGCTCCACAAAATATTCCAATGCGATATTTAAAGGAGAAAGAACTGCATCTGTAGAATGGAGAATAGGAAAGACAGACTAACCTGGCTTTCGATGTTTCCAGTCTCTTCATCACTATCCGGAGAAGCACCCAGCGACACTCCGGGAGCACCTACACCAACATTGCCATCACGAGTGGTGATACCTCTTCGCTTTGCAAGATTCTCTTCGCGTTTGGCCTTGCGAATCTCAACCTGCTGTTCTTCGCGACGGCGACGGAGCTCGTCAGGTTTGAAAGTGTTCTTCGCCTTGTATTGAGTGCGACGATGTTCTGGGATAAAGCGCTCCGCCATTTTCGATTTTTCTGAAGAGTGACCGCGACTAATTTAGGATATGATATTTGTGAGCAAAAAATACCGTGACAACCTCAATAACGACGTTGTTGACACTGTAGGACGAATGAGGTTGAGAGGTGGGAAGTGAAAGGTTGAAGATCGAGATCCGGAACAATCATTTGAAGTGGAAGGTTGACGCAGTTGGCCGCACGTGATATCACAAATCCCTCTGAGCTATGGCATATCAAATTGAATTTTGCCTAGCTTAACGCCTCGTCTCTAGATAGCTTTGCTTTGATTACGCATCAAGGACTTCATCTATATTGGGGAAAGCTGCGGTTTGTGCACTATAGACCCAGAATGTCGGGCATGTGATGACGCGAAGCGCGTCGAGTAGTGTGCCTTGACGCGTCTCCCATTAAGCATTTTGATTCGTACATGTAAACAACCCGCAGTAACAAAAGAGATACTCTAGGTCGCGTGTAGAGCCAAGTCTACAACAATGGCTACAGATTCAGTTCCTCCTAGAGGGTTCACCGCGCTCGACGCTGCCAACACGATATTAAACAAAGACCTCAATGTTATAGGGGTTGTGACCGACTTCCTCCCGCCAGGTAGTACGAGGGGCAAAGGTATGTTTTCATTACTCCACCTACTCGGTCATGCTCCCTATTTATTCCAGCAAACCTAATAGCATTCAACCAGATTGCCAATGCACCTTCACTTTATGTGACCTCTCTTCCAGCACTGGCCAGTTGGTCAAGTTCTTCAGGAAGACTATAGGGGAGCTACCACAAATCCGCGGGAATGGTGATGTAGTAATCCTCCGCCAAGTGCAGGTATGTTACACACCCTAGGCGTACCATATACAGTTGTGCAGTTCACTTAGCCTTGTTAGATAAAACCGTGGAATGGATTACGTACATTGTTATCAAATCACTCCTCTACGTGGGCTGTTATAAACGGTCATTCTGTCCCGGCAAAGCCTCCACCGCCGGGCAACGCATTATCGCGAATTCCCAAAATAGGTACCATCCCTCATCTAGATGCTCCAGAGGTTATTTACAGCATAACGCTGGCCAATGCCTTAATCCACCATCGGGAAAAAGAGGCAATTGTCCCAAATTTGTCCCAAAGTATTCCTCCTATCTATCAACCAACTCCAAAAAGCGACGGCTCAACATTGCAACAATCAAAGGCACTTGGGAGTCACAAGTTCTCCCTCATCAAAGACGTTCAAAACTCCAAGTTCTATGACGTAGTTGGGCAAGTGGTGAAGACGTTCCCAAGTAACGGTGGGGGATTCGAAGTTTACGTGAGCGACTATACACCGAATGAGAATCTGTTTAATTACGAGTGGAGCCCGCCACCCTCTTCGGATGATTATGGTGGGCCAGGCGACGAATATGGGTATGTTGGGCGGAGAACAAATCAATCCTGGCCTGGACCTTACGGAAAGCTGACCCTTCGGGTGACTTTATGGCCACCGCATTCTACATTTGCTCAGAGCACTATCAACGAAGGGGACTATATAGAACTTGCAAACATTCGTATCAAATTCGACCAGCGTGCTCAGCTAGAGGGCGTAATACACGGAGACAGACGATACCCGGATAGAATCTGTGTGCAGCTGCTAGATAAGAAAGATAGGCGCTGTTTAGAGGTCCTCAGACGGAAGCGAGCTTACGGTAAAAAGTTTGAGAAACAGAAGGGCGATTTCCTAGCGGAAGTAGGGAAACCCCTAAAAAGGCAAAATGAAGATGACAGCGAGGGAAGTGACACAGCCAGGAAGAGGAAGAGAAAAAGACGGAACGAGGAGAGGAAGGCGGCTCAGAACGCAGAAGAAAATCAAGCCCCTCGAAGGAATCAGACTAAGGAGGCAAGGGATTTAGCCCGAAGGGGACGCAAAGAGGAAGTTAAAAATGAGAGAGAGAACGAAATTGCCGCTACGAGTCTAAGGTCTGAGGTCAACAAACGCGGTAAGCTAGATTATGCACCGGTAGGCCCGGCACCTTGGGCTATATTGACACCTCATCTAGTGCTTTGTGCTCATGCAGCCACACCTATAACACCAGTCTCACAGATAATAGCTGGAACGGGCCGCACTACCACCACAGGCACCAACATTACTTTGGATCTACCATTTCAGAATGTGTGCTGCCGTGCAAAAGTTCGCGTTATTGACTTTTTTCCACCTAATATTGAGGATTTCGCTGTCCCTTGCGACGAATTTGAGGATCTTTCGGATAATAGCGACGAAGAGAGTGATCGAGATGATGGGCAACGCCGGCAAATTAAGGGTGGATTGAGAAGAGTGGATACATGGGAGTGGATTTTCTGTCTCTTAGTAGAGGATGCAACTTCCAAGAACAAAACCGGCTCCGGGGAGAAGCGAGAAACCATGAAGGTGATTGTTGCCGATAGAGATGCTGAGTGTTTGCTTAAAATGGATGCTAAAGAGTAAGCCTTTTTACTATCACTTCGTTTCGGTCTAATCACTCACCACCACACAGTTTAAGAAAGAACCCAGATACCTTGAACTTACTAAGGGAGAAGCTCTTTATTTTATGGGGTGACCTGCAGGAACGCAAATCGAACCCTACAGGTTCAGCTCTCCGGGAGTTAGATCCGAATAATGATATAAGGCCTGTCAGCGATACTGCCGCTAAAGACGACGGAAGTGTGGTTAGAGCGGGTCTCACGCAGTCATCTGCAAAGGTTTTCGAGTGCTGCATTAAGGAGTATGGTGTTCTAGATAAGAAGCGACGGCAGAAAGGCGACGCTACTCGAGGTGGAGACGCTGATTACTCTGAAGAAATGTGGTTACGGAGGTTCCGGATGTTTGGAACTACTATCAACGCCCCATAAGGTCGACCCCGCCGGCGTCTACAGGATGGTATAGATGTTGTGATATACATTTAGAAATTTACCTACAGAAAATTAATTAATTCTTAGTCACAAGGGTTTCGTCGAATTTATGCTCAAGAGTTTTAGAATTTGCAATTTCAAATACCTTATACCTAACGTTCACCATCTATATCGTCTTTCTCCAGTGTCCACGACCTGGTTGCTTTCCTGCAAGTATCTGAAGTCATATTTACCTTAGCTTTCCTAGCCCACCCCTACTTGCTGCCACTTTGACATACATGCACTCTCCGCGCCTGCTGCCAGGTCTATTTAGGGTCTCACTCGATCTGCCGGAATATGCATATGCTAGAACTTGGCTTATGTTTTGGTGGGTACATCGGCGATCGGTACTATCTCCGCTATTCAAAATTTTTTATTTTTACATTTCACAATGCAAACTTATCGTAATGTTTTGCCCCTAACCCCCTAGCTCTATCGAAGGCTGCGCTAGAGCGTTCTGGTCAAGCTTAGCGATGAGCCGCAATTCCCTAAGAGAACACCTTGCACAACCCCATTCATTCCCTTCATTAGCACTCCTCTCAGTCCTACTCTAATCATTATCTATCTTTCTGGCTTGGATCAGTCCTCGGCACAATGGGTCTTTTTAGGTTATCGACACTGGCGCTCTTCTCTCTACAGGCCATTAACTCTCTGGCGGCGGCTGTAAGTTTTTTTTTTTTTTTTCCATCAAGACCTTTTCCCTCCCCCCATCACTAACATTACCTACGCATTGCCTAGGCCAAAGACCCTGGGCCAGGCTCCAGATCTACCCTGAAAGTCTCCGCCGAGGCGACGTTCCCAGATTTCGAGATTTTTGGAGTTAAGCTTATTAACGGCCACGCAACTCGATCATTGCTCACATACACCAACGGTGAAGACAAGCCCTTAACTGTCAACCTAATTGGTGGCTCCCTCTGGAACATCGATACCGACCCAGAGAGCATTGGTATTATTCGAAATCTCTCTACAACGAAGTATAATGTTGTTATCCCACCAGGAGAGAAGCAACAACTGGCGTATTCTTTCGCGACGGAACTGCATCCGCAGGACCTGAGACTTAAGCTCGACACTATAATCAGCGATTCGGAGGGCACTTATTATACGATGACAGCTTTCAATGAAACTGTCACGGTAGTGGAACCCGAGACAAGCATTTTTGATCCTCAAATGTGAGGCTTCCCCTAGATCGTGTCACCCTACGTCTCGCATTAGTTAACGTTCTTATAGTATCTTCCTCTACATCTTCCTTCTTGCCGCCTTTGCTGGTACCGCCTATTTTATCTACACCACCTGGCTTGCCTCCCTTTTCCCGCAACAGCGTCGTGGAAAGGGCGGCGAGCGCGCCAAGCCTTCGCGCGGCGCCAAGAAGACTGATCCTGCTGGCCAAGTCGCTGTACCGGCTGAAGGTGCAGGCGCTGATGGAGCAGCGGTCACTACTGGCGCAAAGACGACCTATGATGAGAGCTGGATCCCGGAACTTCACATGAAGAAGCCAGTTGCAAAGAAGGTCGGGGGTGGAGCAACGATTAAGACTAAGAGTCGGGGCAAGGAGTAAGTGTCCTGGCAACATATGGAAGTAGGGGTGTATGTGTTCCCCAGAGAAAGAGAATCGGCTGAGTGCAGGGTGGGGGCGTGGTTTGCTGGGTATAAGTGGGAGCCGATACTGATGAGTGGAGGACTGCGGGTAAAAAGCATAGTCCGCCATTCCTGTCTCATGTTGTCGCGGGGATTATCCTGCAAACTGCGAAAAAAAGAGTATCAGGTTAAAAATAGTTCATGTATGAAAATAATCATCACTCTTATTTCACACTATTCGCTGTAGAACTCCATATTAAACCAAGATTCGATAACAGATTCCCAATTGGGAGCTCCCTATAGTTCCTATGGATTCTGGTCAGCTATAATATTCATTACTCTGATTTCCATTCTTTAAACTCCTCATCCAAATGCTCCTTCAGCTTTTGAAATCTATTCCCAAAGTCTCTCCCACACCTCCAACACTTCAGGTTTCTTCCAAGGTACCCCTCTCCCCCTGGGTGTCGTCTCGGATCTCCCTTCTCTAATGGTAAATCCTCCACAGGCACCAGAAACGGCGTCGAAAAGCTGTTGTAGTGTTTCCGGTCTTTGAGGTATGGGCTTACTCGGTCGACGCTGAGAACGTGGATGTGGAGATGGTTCATAGATGGACTTGCGTGCACACCAGACATGACGTCCTTCTCCCAGTCACGGCCGCGCGGGAGTTCGTCAGGAGGGGGGTCGGCCTCCATAGCCTCTTCACGGGTCTCGTCGAGAGCGGACTCGCGTCCATATAGACGACGGAGCTCCTTCGCGACTAAGGTTTTAACCTTAGTGACTTCGGATAGGACATCGGCGCGGAAAACAGGGTCCTCAAAAGCATCATATGGGTGGAGAAGGGACTTGGTAGGATCGCGGGGAAGGATGAGGATGTGGACTGAAGATTTTGGGTAACGGTCGTTAATGACGACGAATTTTGGGGTATGGTAGATAACGGTGGAAGGGGAGTAGGAGTCGGGTTCGGCGATGTAGAGGCCGAGTCCATCACGGCGATCGGATAGCCAACGTAGTGCTCCTGTGGAGGGGGCCTTGGCTTTGGTGGGCTCAGCAGGGCTGCGACTCATTAGTGCGGTGACTGTGAGGATATTAGTTGGTCGTGGAGGAATGGTGGTAGGGGTTGTGGTGAGATACAGGCATTCCGTTTTTTTGGTGGCGGACTGTCCGGCTTTATACTAGAGCTGGGCGGGGCGGCTGTCCCCTGGATTTCGTCTTGGTCGATTGCATCTAGTGAGTTTTCTCTATCGTGAAGCTCCTCACGCGTACTAGAATTCATTATATAAGTTTGTTGTTAACGCAAGTGCTTGTACGCTGTGTCGTTGATGTCTGTATCACAGTTCAATTCGCGAAGTTCGTGCATAAGCGAGAAGAGCCTCAAAGCTTGATCCAACTCAGCCCTAAACCAAAAAATTCCGGGTGACTGGAGGCGAAGAATGTGATTCCTTAACTCGTTCTTGGGCAGTGCACAAAACGCAACCTCCATGGATTATTGGTTAACTTCGGAGGTTGGAGATAAAAGATATCGACAAGATGGTCAAGAAAGGCTCGTCATCGGGAAGCGGGAAGAAGCCGTCTGCCACCCCGCATGTTCCCGACGCCGATAGCAGTTACATTGTTTTCACAAACTCCAAGGGCAAGTCTAAGGAGGGTTCTAGGGACAAGTCAAATGCATCTACCAAACCGGGGTTGGTCGACGCCACAAATGGCTCCGCCGGCGCTGCCAGCAATGCGGCCGCAGAATTACCCAAAAAGCCGGATACGAGAACTCTCATTGGAGGAGCCTCTTGGACCGGCAAGCTCCCAGTAAATCTACTATCGGAACATTGCCAAAAGCAAAAGTGGGAGAGGCCCGAGTATACTATGGTATGTTTCGTTTCTCAGCCCTTTGTCGAAGACATTACCTAACCGGTCCAGTAGAGAAGATCCTCTGAAGGTCACACTTCCACGGTGATCTTGAAATTCATCAACCCAAAGACCAAAGAAACCACCAGCCTTCCACCTCTCATGCTCCCACCAACCCATATAGGCCTTTCGTTTCAGCAAACAGCGGTTGAAGCCCGCCATTTCGCGGCAACGTACGCTCTCTTCCGCGTCTGCAGCATGCGGAACATTCACATGATGCTGCCGCCGAAATTTCGAGATCTGTGGAAAGGCGAATTCCAAGAGCTAAAAGAGCAGGATGTAAAAGAGGGAAGGGGGTGGATGTACGAGGCGGATCCGTTTACTGCGAGAAGGGAAAGAGACGACGCGAAAGCAATCATGGCGAGGAAGAGGGCAGAAACAGAGAAGCGAGAGGCGAACTTGGCGCAAGCTCCGGGCGGCTTGGGCGTTGTGATAGGACAGTCGAAACCCAACATCAATCAGAAAGGAAACGGAAATAATGTCCTAAGGGGGTGGACGAGAGTGCCAAAGATTGAGATGGGGAAGAGAACGCGAGCGCAAATTGAAGGCTTAATCCGGGAAGGTGTTATCTGGAATCCGAATGGTATTCAGATGCCTCTGCAGGTGCAAAGTCGGGTCGTTGGTGAATTGTCAGAACTCGGCTTCCGTAGAAGCCATGTTGAAGAGGCTGTTTTGGAATGTAAAGATCGTGAAGAGACATTGGAATGGTTACTTATACATGTCCCAGAGGACGACTTACCGAACTGGAGTCTACCTGATGGTTATGTAGCCGGAATTAGCATGGTAAGTGGCAATCTTCGGAGAGAAGGCATCGTGAATCGACTTTCTCTCGCAGGGTATGCTAAGGAGCTATGCGAGACGACACTTGATGCCAATGCTGGGGACGAAGCAAGAGCAGCAGAAGCTTTGCAACAAATTTTGCTGCTTGGGGAGCAGAAGGAGCCGGATCCAGAGGCGGTCAGCGCGTCCGCACAAGGTATCTGGGAAGAGGAACGGGCAACCCTGGAAGCCATCTACGACGATAGATACACGCCCCTCACACCGGATGCCTATGAGATACAACTGGATGTGCGAGATATGCCGCAGAAGATCAGGCTGCAAGTCCGGAAACCTTGCACCCAGTTCTATCCGCGGACGGTCCCCTCCTTGTCTCTCATTTCTGAACCTCAACTTCCAGCGTACATACGTCTGAGCTGCATTAGAAAGTCAGTCGAGCATGCGGAAACGAATCTGTTAGGAGAGCAAATGGTTTTCTCGATCGTTGACTGGCTTGAATTGCAGCTTGTTAATATAATTGAACGGCCCGGCAGACTACGAGATGTATCCTCTGCTACGTCTACAGCAAGCGAACTCCGACCGCGGGACAACACTTGGCGAGGAAAACAAGGCAAGGGGAAATACACCAGGCCTATCGACCGGCGCCCATCAACGGATTTGAGCCTAGCTATTCTGGTCAACTGGGAGGCTAGACAAAGTACACCCGCGCAGGAAAAGATGCTCGCTGGCCGCCGCTCTCTGCCAGCTTGGGCTATGAGAGGCGATATTATTCAGACAGTGAATAAGCATCAAGTCACAATAATTTCAGGGGAAACCGGATCCGGCAAGTCAACGCAATCCGTACAGTTTATCCTAGACGATATGATCCAGCGCAAAATTGGCGGCTCGGCAAACATCATTTGCACTCAACCACGGCGAATATCTGCTTTGGGACTAGCAGACAGGGTCAGTGATGAACGGTGCCAAAGAGTCGGCACGGAGGTGGGGTACGCAATCCGAGGCGAATCAAGACAAACACCGGGCACGACAAGGATTACGTTCGTTACTACGGGCGTTCTGCTTCGGCGTTTGCAGACTTCAGGCGGGAGCAGCGATGATGTGCTTGCTGCACTGACGGATGTGAGCCATATCGTCGTTGATGAAGTTCATGAGCGAAGCCTAGATACGGACTTTCTGCTTGTACTTCTGAGGGATGTTCTGAAGAGACGGAAGGATCTGAAGGTCGTGCTCATGAGTGCGACTCTAGATGCTAAGGTCTTTGAGGACTACTTTGGTGGAAACAGCAGGGTTGGGTTAGTCAACATTGAAGGACGGACATTCCCAGTGCAAGACCTCTATTTAGATGACATTATTCGCCAGCTTGGCCCCAGTCAGGGGAAAGGACATGGAGAGGAGTATTCGGAAGAGAATATTGGCATGGCGGTACAGAGCATCGGACAACGGATTAACTACGATCTCATTGCAAACACAGTCAAGTTGATTGATACTGGGCTTGGTAGCCAGGAAGGAGGAATCCTTATTTTTCTTCCTGGAACCATGGAAATCAGCAAGACTCTCGACACGATCCGAGCCATTCCAAATATCCATGCCCTCCCACTTCATGCTTCATTGCAGTCAGCCGAACAACGACGTGTTTTCCCTCCAGCACCGAAGGGCAAGCGCAAAGTCATTGCAGCGACGAACGTTGCTGAGACCTCCATCACCATCGAAGACATTGTTGCTGTCATTGACACAGGCCGTGTCAAAGAAACAAGTTTTGATCCTCAGAACAATATGGTTAAACTTGAAGAGGTCTGGGCATCTCGGGCTGCTTGCAAACAGCGCCGGGGTAGAGCCGGCCGTGTGAGAGCTGGAAAATGCTATAAGCTCTATACGAGTAATGCGGAGATGAGTAAGATGGTGGAGCGTCCGGAACCAGAGATTAGACGTGTGCCACTCGAACAGCTGTGTTTGTCCGTCAAAGCGATGGGTGTCAAAGATGTGCCTAGTTTCTTAGCTAGCGCACTCACCCCTCCAGCAAGTACAGCCGTTGAGGGTGCCATGGAATTGTTGGGAAGAATAGGGGCACTAGATGGAGAAGAGTTAACGGCACTTGGGAGACATTTGGCTATGATTCCTGCTGACCTTAGATGCGGAAAACTTATGGTCTACGGAGCGACATTTGGCTGCCTAGAGGCCTGCCTTACAATTGCAGCAATCTTAACGGTGAAAAGTCCGTTTGTATCTCCTATGAGTAAACGGGATGAGTCTAAAGCCGCGAGATCTTCTTTCACCAGAGGGCATGGCGACCTCCTAGCCGACCTCCACGCCTACGAAGAATGGTCCTCCCTTCGACAAAACTCCTCGCAGAGAGATATCCGGAACTGGTGCGATCAGAAATACCTCTCCCACCAAACACTCATTGACATCTCCTCTAACCGCTCCCAATACCTCTCCTCCCTCAAAGACATCGGTTTCCTAACCTTCACTTATCACACCTCCGACCCGTCCTCCCAAGGCTCCTACAACACCCACAACTCCAACGAAGCCCTCCTTCGTGCCCTAATCGCTGGAGCCTTCAATCCCCAAACCGCGCGCATTGAGTTTCCCGAGAAGAAGTTCGCCCCAAGCGTTTCTGGAGCCGTAGAGCTTGATCCGGAAGCGAGGACAATCAAGTACTTTAACCGGGAGAATGGGAGGGTATTTGTGCATCCCAGCTCTACTATTTTTGACGCGCAGGGGTTTCCGGGACAGGCGGCGTTTGTGAGTTACTTCGGAAAGATGGCGACGAGTAAGGTGTTTATTAGGGATTTGACTCGTGAGTATTTCCCAGGTGCCCTTGTGGTTTGGGTCCAACTAATTTGTCGCAAAGCGTTTAACGCATATACACTCCTCCTCTTCTCCGGCCCTATCTCCCTAGATACTCTTGGGCGCGGTTTAGTTATCGACGGGTGGTTAAGAGTGAGCTGTTTTCTCTACTTCTCGTTCGGTAGCGTGCCTCTTAACACAAAAACACACTACTAACCGGTTCCCGCCCACAACTAGCTCCGCGGATGGGCCCGCATCGGCGTCCTAGTCTCCAGACTCCGCATGATGCTCGATGAGGTATTGGCGCGAAAGATCGACGACCCAGGCATCGACCTAGGCAACGACAGGGTCGTGGGAATCGTAAGAAAGCTGGTGGAACTTGATGGGTTGGATCAGTGAAGGTGGTGGGGGGTATCTTACGCGTTTTATCTAAATAAAAACATTTAGCACCCGCCACTTGCCTCGTCGACCTTAACCGTGGTGATTATAGGTACAGTCTACCATTTAAAAAAAGTTAAGTTTGTTTTTGGGCTCCCGAATTTTCTTCCCCCCCCCCCCCTTTTTTTTTTCGGTATCGTCTACATAGAATTAGAAATTATACTATTACCTAGGAAATTAGTGTTTTTATTTGACTCCTCTAAGACCGGCTGCTTGTTGCTACCTGGCTCGTATCTCGTTATGTATGACGCAGGCAGGAAGGGCCTCCTCTGTCCTTGCCATTGAGGTCCCACCGTGAGGACCAATCATCACAAGCCCCAGAGACTAAAGACACCCTTTCCCCCCTTGGCCTTTCACGCCCGCTGGACGTGAGCAGCAGACGCAGGGCACCACCACCATTTCACAACAAATACGGACTTTTCTTACGAAGGGCTTTCAACGCGCTCCTTTCTTTCCCGAAGAATAAAAAGCACCTCATCTCGTCATTACGGGCGTCACTATCTAGAAAACTGTTTCAACCCCCCAGACCGGACATGAAAAATAAAATATGAAAAAACGCACTGGTGATGGTTGGACAGCTCGCACGACAGACGATAAGTACATTAAAAGATCGAGCTTGAGAAAGGGGGGGAGGAAGAAAAGGATATTGTCACGGTAACCATAACTGAAGCCACCAGAGAAGCCCGAGCGACTTCATGCTTCTCACTCCCTTCTGCACGATTTTCGGACACACTAAATCTCGGTTCTGCCTTTTTTACCTCTTCCCACAATTTTTTTCCGGGGCGACACAAAACCATAAAGAAATCATAACCGCCGCTCACTCATGCGAACCTCGAACCCATTTGACAACACAATTTGAAGCAGCATAGGAGGTGGCTCCTCGGGAAGGAAAAAGGAAAAAAAAATATAAAGGAATGAAATTGGTATAACGCACCTACGCACAAATGAAAGGCACAGCCACAGCGGATCGACATGACGAGAAAGTTAATTGACATGATCTCGCTGTAGTGCTGTAATTAAAGATATACAAAAAGAGGCTTTTAGTGTTCCGGTGCTCACATTGAGGAAGCGCGAGACTCGTCAGTTTGATGTATACCGAGTCGGGCCAGTACAACGTTCAGCTCTGTGAAACCTCAAAGCGTACCACTATCGCTTCGGAAGTCCCGAGCTAATGTGGAGACGTATCCCAAACATGCCAATGCTAAGTCTCACTTGCGACTCTTGCGTCTCGAAGTCTGAGAAGCTTCGTGTGTTGGCGAAATATGAGGTAGCGAAAACCCTTTTCCCATCTCACCTTCGACGAAGAGGGCTGCACGCTTGTACCGTTTGTCACAGTATTTCTCAAAGACTGCTTGGTGGTGTTTTCGGGGAGATTCGCAGCACTCAAGCATCATCGAGACGAGAGGATGTAGTTGGGAGTAGGTGTAATCAGAATAGTAAACATGGGCGGGAGACTACAAGATAGTTAGCGACAGAAGCTCAGCGCCTGAAAGTATAACATGACATACCCAATCACCCTTCCTTAGCATATGCCTGGCAAGGCAATGTGCTCCAGCAGCGATGTAGCTCGGCGGACTTCCAACAAATCTCTCATCCATAATTGTTATCTCCAAAAAGTACTTAGCCAGGGTTCTCGTTTCCAAATCGTAGTCGTCGGCCTTGCTTATTCTCCTCAGGAAACTCATCGGTCCAGGCCAACCCAACTCGAATTGTAGCATGCTGAGCATGAAGCGTTCCGCCTTGAGGATTTCGTCCATTGAATACCCGCTGTCGACCATGTAAACGATTTCCTGAACAGATGGGCAGTTGATTTCTTCGTACTTGGCGGCTACGAAGATAGCTGTAGCACCGACAAGCTGAAGCTTTCCTAGGGATACTATTTTACAAGAGAGGAACCGGTCGATATAGTTGACACAAAGAAAGAGAGTTTCTGGGAGAAGAGAGAATCGATGATGCACTTGGATTAACCAATCCATAAGGACGGAGCGCATAGACCATTGGATCTCTGCCTGATTGTCCATGTAGTGGGCGTTTGGAAGCATCTTGATCTAATTACAGGTTGACACTATGTGAGCGAAAAATTCAGACGTGGGTAGATGTTACAAGAGTTACTAACCTCTAGTTCGCGCATATACTGGAAAATTTCATCCCCATACTCAGCCACCATGCTTGTATCCCAAAATTCCTCGTCGATATCCTCAGGGGTACGTGTACTCTCAACTATCTGCTTCGCCGCGGCAAGCTCCTTTCTTACTCTAGCAGTCACTTGCGGGAATAATATTGCTGTAGGCCCTCCAGTGGTATTTTCCCCTCGTGAACGAGCAGTAGTATAACCTTCTTCGTCGCAATAATCATCTTCGTCTTCATCTTCCCAGTACTCTTCCGGCTCAGCAAAGCTGGCCTCAATGCTAGCTTCGGTGTGAACAGTGGGTTGCTCGGTCGGTTGCCCCTTGTCGATAGCGAGTGAGAGCTTGACACCAGAATCATCGTTTTCATCGGCAGGCTCTTCTGCATCTGAGGGGCTGCCATGAGCGTCGTCCCCACCGTCCTGGTATATGGAATCCGAATGGATGCCTCTAACATCATCAGAGAAAGTAGGAACTCCAGCATCTTCCTGTTCATCCTCTTCAATAAATTTATCCATATGCTTGCTCTTTGTTCTCCGAATGGCGGGTTGCTCGGCACGAATATACGGTTGGCTCTTGTGATGACGAGGAGCGAGATTCTGGCGGACAGGAGCGGTAGTAGGCCAACTAGAGGCTTCTTGTGCCGACACTGCAGGCCGTTCTCGTTCTGCAATCGCGTTGTCTTTGAAGATTATAGTAGGGCGTTTCGTAAGAGCCTTGCGAGGTACTGCCGCCTGACTGTCGGGCAGTGGTTGTTTAGGAGCTGTAGGCGCGTAACTGGCATTGGTAGTAGATGTGGCATTGAGAATCGCTCTCAGCCCTGAAACAGATAGAGGACGTTGTGCCGGACGAAGCAGCGGTACCGGCTTCCCCTCTTGAGAGACCTCGGTGGTCATGGAGCTTAGCTTTTTTCCTACAATGGCAGAATCATTACTAGGCGGAAGATTCTTCGTGTTGCTAACATCGCCAAACGCGGTTCTCTTGGCAGCCGCCTTCAGACCGCCCACATTGACAGGATTGCTCATCATTGTAGACAATGTGCCCATAGACTTATGACGCTGATGCAGACCCTTGTTGATCTCAACGGGGATATTCTCGTCTCCGTGAACGCGTAGCGAGCGGAGTGGTCGCTGTGGCTGAGAAAGAACCAGTGTGTCAGTAGATACATACAATCAATACATACAAAAGACGTTTGTGAAGGGTCCTTCGTCGTGATGAAGTGTTATGCCGGAATGTTCACCGCAGGTTACGCTTAGAGAATGAGGCTACTCGTTGACACGGTGGTTTCGGCGCGCCTTTGTGGTATCATGGCAGCATTGAAAGATCGAGCGGCATACCTTAGCGTCCATATTACTTTAAACAGATTGCGGACCTTCAAAATTGATCAAGAGCTAAAGTGATCCAACTGTCGTCATAAGGTTCGTCCGAAGCCTGAGGTGTTGTCCTGCGCGGATACGCAAGTGCCAAGTACCAAAAGGCTGAGGATGATGGGATTGTGGAAAGTACTGAGAATGGAGGATGCCCTGCAGCCAGGCTCTGTTAAAGCAGAGTCCGCTGTTCTGTTAAGATTGGCAGAATAACAGATGCTGTGGATGAAGTCGAGAGAGATGTTGATCGGAAATCATTGGAGTTAGCGAAGAGTACAGCGGCGCGGCTTTTTGAGGCGCCGTTGCCAGGGAAACGACCACTGAATGCCAACAGCAAAAGCAGCCTTCCCAAAGCGGCAGCGCCATCGTTCTCCAAAAATTCCTTGGCATACACTCTCGTCGCGTCGACCGTGGCCTCACATATATGACCTAGCGGCCTGAGAATTCAACAACAACAGTTTCTTGTTTGCGTAGGCATCTTCATCTGGCAATGGCAATCGGCCGTCACACATTCCAACCATCTTCCATAGGATATACAGGGGTTTTGCGGTTTGCTCTCCAAATAAATAGACGTGTTCACACAAATCACGAAAATTCGCGTGGTCAGCTGATCAGCTTGTTACCTTCATTTAACTAGGCAACACTTCATTCGAGTAGGCACAATTCGACCTCAACATCTTATTTTTCTTTTATTTCAGATTTTTGCTCGATATGTCTTGTCTACAATGATGGATTCTCGGACGACTAGACGCTTGGGTGGCCGTTCCGGTCCGTTTGCAACCGATTCGGCGAGCCTATCATTTCGACTAGACAAAGTTGCGACAAAACCGGGTCGCATCAGCCAGTCATGGCATGCTCAGCCTTAGCCCACTACATGTACAAGTACATCGTATAGCCTGTTCCTAAAATCCTAGACACAGAAGGCAACCATCTTTTCATATGCCGAAGTGTATACAAGCGCAACCGCCCTAATTGCATCCTAGAAGCCTGGATTATAAGCGCTCACACGAAGCTGACACGGGCTAATTTTCCGTGCGCTGCTCGTTTGCATTCCTTTGGACAATTACGATCATTTTCCAAGGAATGAGACGTGGCTTACGCTTTGGCCCGAGAATCCATAGAGGGTGTGTTATGGCGATCGTTGAACTTTTGCACTCATGTCCTTGGTGTTTTGCTGCGCCTGCCGATCCGCGATGTGCTTGTAGATTCATACCGGATTGTGGAGATTGCCCCAGGCTTGATCCCCCGTCGATAAAGGAAGTGGTAAACCCAATCACTCACTGATAGCCATTCGATATGAGTATTGGAACGCTTGTAGGAAGACAAAGATCGCATGGAAAGCCTGTCTGTAGGAGAAATAAAGTTGTCTAGGCGGGCCTCTCTGTATGATCCCTGCCAGACATTCTGGCGCATAACATCATTGGCTATGGCAGGGAGAGGTTTGGGATGGACCAGAAACGTCCCCAAATTCGAGTCTGTTGGCCTTGATTTCAGCTCGCCTGTAAAGGCTGGGGACTCTGCAACGCCCTTGAGTGTTGCGCCAGTGCATTGGCGGATTTGAGTATCACTTTGCGTGCCTCTCTCCTATAGGATGAATTACCACAACGTTTTTAGGGTATACTCCGTAGTGCATGGTTCTAGAAGCGGCAATCGTACAAGCTCGTGCGCTGCCCATTCTCCGAATAAGTGAATCGCCCTTTGGAACATCTTAGGCGCAGATATTGCTGGCGGCGTTTTCCTCCCGGGCGCATATCAATTTTGTTGTGCGCTGCACAAGCAACTTGCTGCGGAACACTTCGCTTCTGACTTCTCACCACGACAGACCTTCCCTCACCGTCATCCATCCCAGCTGCATACCAGCAATCTCAACTGGAGGCTCTCAACAGGTAAGCATCCAAACCATCGTCGCCTGACCAGAATTTGGTATCTCAAGCCATCGTATGCCTTGCAAAGGCTTCGCATGCGTTAGCATCTTCAAGTGCTGATACTCTTCTGACTGGCGCAGTTCGGGATACGGGATCCTGGGGTGGAAGGGAAGACGACACTTAAACAATCACAGGAACAAGGCCTTCTCTAATCATCTGTAAGTTTTCTCCTCCATCTCCATCATGCGATCTATGGTCGTCTTTGATCGTCCCAACATATCCCAATATTGGGCAACTCCTGGCCCTAGTCAAGCGTGTCCTCCTTGCACTTATCCGCACATTTTCCAGTGCTAGTTGACCAGACTCATACCACGACGAGGAGATCGAGTTCTTTACCTTTCGCAATGCCCAACTACGAATACATATTATCACTCTTCTATAGCTAACTCACTTCAGACCTACAGTCGACGAAGTTTTATCCTAACCGCTTGCCTCCCTCCTTGCGACAGCAGCAGTCTCCGACGGAAGAACATTCGACAACCCCAACGAACACAACACCGTCGCAACAAATACCTCCCGCATCCATTCTCTTGCACATCCGATAACAAAACTGCTCTCCATAATGGAACTTTCAAATCTCTTATCTCTCGAGCCACCATCAAGGTCTCAAACCCCCCAAGTTCCTGGAAACCACCAACAGCCAACACACAATCATCCATACCAAACCCGGCATTCAATGGCGTCGTACAGTAACCACAATGCTGAAGGCGGTTACAGTACTCCGCCCGCTGGTGCGTCTCAGGTCAATGGTCAACTCAGCACGCCAACTCCTTTTGAACTCTCGCCTCAATCGAGCCCAACGCCCAAAAATGTCTCTTTCGAACTTTTGTGGCCAGAGTCTCCTACATACCGTGCGCGCTTGCCTATGCGTGTACAGATCTTCCCGCATGACACGACAGATTCTATAATCACAACCGTCAAGAACTTTTACGGTCTGTACGATGGTCCTGGCGGCGCAAAGGGCGTCAGCTTCGAGGATGAGCACGGCAACACCCTTATTGCGAGATACGAAAATTTTAGGAATGCTATGATCGTCTATGTCCGGGTTGTTCTTGAATACCCCGATTCGTCGAGTGCCCACGGCCCTCCGTCTTTTCACTCTACCTCTCCCAGAATGCTAGCTCAACAAGTTTACTATGGCGGGCCACAATACCACATGCCTCCACCACAACCTGCCCAGGTGTTGAGCTACGGCCAGCCGCCTTCACGGCCTAATTCACGGGCAGCCAGAAAACGGAGCATCTCCCCTCAGTCTGGCCGCGGCCGACGCAGCGCCTCGGCAAGCACTAATCGGGGGAACGGTGGCAAGACGACCCGTTCTCATTCTGCCGTGAAGAGCCGTGGGTCTAGTACTCACGGTAGCCACCACGACCCCAATAGTGATGCGGTGAACGGGTACAGCAGTAGCGACGGTGGACATGGCTCAGTATCCGGCTCTCGCAAAGCAAAGAGCGAGCAGCTGGCCAGTGCAGAGATCAGCCTTGATAATATCGTTGAGGGTGGTAGGAGAAAGAGAGCGAAATTTGAGAGCTCGGTATGCATTTTACTCCCCAGAAGACCTTGGTGCTGAATCATATCGGTGTCTAACGCGATCCTTATTCTCCAGGAGCTTCCTCTTTTCGTCCCGCCGCAAGTTCCACTGACCGCGTCTTCATCTTCGGTTTCGCCCGGACGGCGTAGTGGCAATGACGGCCCGCCTTCCTTTGCCCACCCCGGCCAACGGACATTTGCCTACAGCCATCAACAACAGCCTACGTATGGTTACGGAGCGGGCGACAAAGCCCTGGGATACTTTCAACAACCTGTAATTCCGTACTCACCAGCAAACCAGCATGAGCATCACTTGCGCAACCGGGCCAACGCCACGCATCCGGGAAATGTCCCTGGAATTCTGCCTACTCCCGATCCAACTATCGCAAGCTGCATCTCGGATGAGGACGTTGCTATGCAGTTGATGCGTTTGGGAGACGTCTCGAACATCTCAAGCGGGACTCGGAACTCAACCTCGACCGTCGACGACGCCTTGAGCGGGGCCGCAGACTTTGCTTCCTCGACCTGCGCCACCAGCGACAGCGACAACGAGGCCGGGAGTGAAACCACCGAACAACCCACTCTCCCAGAGCGTAAACCTATTCAGAGATTGGATTCGAGCCCAATCATGCCGCCCGGTTCCATTAAGAAACGGCACAAACATCTTGATGAGATCCTCCCTAGCTTCGATAGCACCGAGCCGAGCGGGGATGAAACTGCCCGCGCCGACGATGATTATGTCGACCACGGTGACGAAAGCTACGCTGAAGAGACAAGGGATAGGTCATTCGTCTACGACCACGATGAGGCAAGCCACGATGATCGCATGCAGGGGTTGGAGGAGGCTGCCAAACTCAAGGACCCCAAGTCCAAACCAGTGAATGGGACCAACAAAGGCCGTAGTCGTACCTCATCCGTCAAGAGCGGCAAGCAAAACAAGCCGCGTCCAAACGGTCCGAGCAAAGTAAAAGCTAAAGTTCCGGCCTCCTCAGCCCCCAAGGTCCCAATCTCCCCGACCTCACTGCCCCCACAATCCCGCAAGCATTCGGTTGCTTCCACTCTCAACTTCCAGCACCAGCTAGGAGCGGACGAGGAAGACCTCTCATCCAAACCACGTTGCCAGCGCTGCAGAAAGAGCAAGAAGGGCTGCGATAGGCAGCGCCCATGTCAGAGGTGCAAGGATGCGGGGATCGGGGTCGAGGGCTGTGTCAGTGAGGACGAGGGAAATGGGAGGAAGGGGAGATATGGCCGGCACATGGGTGTCCCAGTCAAGAAACTGGATGTGTACATGTCGCAGGGTGAGCAACCCAGTGAGGCAGGAAACATTGTCGGAGCACCTCAAGGCGTCACCGGCAGCCCCGATAAGAGCAAGAAACGAAAGAGGTAGACTGAAGTCATAGGAGGGCGGGGGGAGATACCTTCGAATGATTGCTGCGGCGTTCTCTGTTGTTTGCGTCTGCTACGCACACCCACTTCTACGAGACACTTTGCTCATCGGTTTTTTTTTTTTTTTTTTTTCCTTTTCCTTGTCTTGAAAGCGCATCGAAAATTGCGGACCCGACACTGAACGGTCGAGAATCGAGGTGGTGAGACAGCCTCAAGGGATGCAATATTCGAGAAACCTTATGCATCAGAGTGATGCTGTTCTTCCATGTCTTTTGTTCCACCAATTCACTATCCTTCGTCTCATCCTTCCTTATCCTGTGGCCTAAGTGTGTAGATCGGGCCTGTTCCCCAGTCATTTCTTTCTATCGTCCTCACCATCGGTCTCCCTCCGCACCCGCCCTCTAGCACCTCGAGACAAGGCCTCACACCACCCCAATTTTCCTCCCTCTTGGCCAGACAAGCATGTTCATTGATAATTTGGATATGTGGCCCTGGATTACGGCAGGGGCTTTGGTGTCATTCTTACGGCACTCACACTCCTTTTGTTCCTTTGTATCGTCGCTGCGTCCTCAGCCTCGCTTTGGCTGGCTTCTCTCCCCTCCGGTTTTCTCACCAAAAGTTTACCCCTGATTTCTCATCATCGCTGGACCAACAGTACATACATGGTCGGTTATGTTATTCGGTTTTCTACTCAGTATGCTCTCCTCATTCACACATAGGTACTCGATCGACTTTCAATGTTTGAGCCCTCATATGTCTCTTCTCCTGATTCTTCTGAAGTCTCTCGGTAGGGAAAAAGACAATGGAGCTGGGGGAATCTCTGTTGATGATGACAAGGTCTTTTCTCTTCCCTCATCTTTTTTTTTTTTCTTTTGTTCAGTGGCGGCTGGGTGAGAGGTGCACGGAGGGATGGATGAATTAAAGTTTCTTTTTTCTGCGAGCGAGCGACCTGGCTGACCGGAAATTGGACTCTTTGTTTCTTGACGATATTTGGTCTCCTCAGTATTTAACGGCCTAATTGATAAACTGCGCGCACATAAATGCGCACTCAAGCTGTAGTTTCATGGACGTTAGTTGACACGAGCATCTCCTTTGATCTAGCAACGAGTCTGAAAAGTGTACAAGCACCTTGTACATGTACATACTTCTGTCCTTGAAATCTTGTGACTGTTGAGGGCACGTGATGATTGACATGTCGTCCAAAGTTGCCAGATTCGGCAGATCTTGCGCTTGTCCCAACCGGGTCTAGCGGTTTACTGGTTTTCGGAACACATCCGAAGCTCTCAACACCCAAGATAATTAGATATATATATATACCGAAACAGCTGCAGCGCCCATTCAAAAATTCCACTGGATATGAGATAACGCCACGGGCGAAGGAACGACACCTCTCCGGGATTCTACAGATCGCTATCATGGCTCCTAAGGTCAAGCCGAAGCCCCAGCCACCCCGGCGAAGACAAGCGGACATCGAGAATGAGAAATCAACAACAGCGGAGGGCGCATCCTCTTCCACATCTGCGACGGCAGCATTGCCTGAGCCAGTAGCTTCTTCTGTGGTCGCGCAGGCGTCGTCGTCGTCGTCGTCGTCTTCAGGTCCCTCCTTGCGTCCACCGGTTGCTCGCCTTGAGTCCATATCCGGCAGTCCTCCGGTCCCAGGCCCCGCCAAAGCACCCCTCAAGTTCAAACCAAAGAGCATCGCCCGGCGTACTAAAGAGGAACGAGAAAAGACCGAGCGGGAGGAACAAGAGCGGTTAGCTGCCAGGGCTGCCGCGACCGCTTCAACCGCGGGTGCTGGGAGAGGAGGTGGGAACGCAAGCAGGAGGGCCAGAGGGGACCCGAGAGGAGGAGGAATGAGGGCAAGAGGGGGAGGGAGAGGTGGAGCTTTGGGTGGAGACAGGGTACAGGGTATGGCAAGCGGGCCTTTTGCCAGTGCGAGTGTAATCGCCGGTACGTGCTCCACTTGACGCTGGATGCCTGCGCCGCGCAGCGCACGGGTTGGGCAAACTAATCCGACCCTGTGTTCCCAGGGCAAAAAAAGTGTCTCGCCCAAGGGCTAGGGCATAACTCTGCCGGGTCCTCCACCATCTCGGCTTCTACTTCTCGTGCCGGCACCAAGGTCAAAGTCGAACAAGGGGCTGCGTCCGAGCAGGACGGCGGTATGGCGGTGGCTGGCGAGCCAGATATAAAGACCGAAGCGGATGAACTATTCAAGTCCGAATCCGACGAAGAAGACGCCAATGAGGGTGAGAGGGTGAACATTGAGTTTATCAGCCGCGGTAAAGATCACGAGCTGTTCGGTTCACCCAGCGCCAAGGGGAAGGGCCGGGAAGGGGGGCTGCTCGGCAGTGGGATAGCAAGCACCGGGGTATTGTTCCCTATAAGGATCGATAGGAGGGATCATGTCGGCCGCGCTGTAGGCGCTGGCGTTGAATCGAGCCTAGGGTCCTCCACCAGAGCAGGCGCGATGCGACGGACGAGAGGCGACGATGGCCTACCTCTTCTTCTACAAGACGAGGAATTCGAGGGTGGCGGCGGCGGCAACAGGGGCAGAGAGAAAAGAAAGGACGTTGAGTTTATAAAACCCGAGAGAAAATGGAGAGGGGTCTACGAAGATGATGACGACGTCGAAGGTACAAACAACCACGCTTCCCCATCCAAGAGAAGAAAAAAAAAAAGGGTGAAATTTAGGGAAGCGCACGTTGCTAATTCGAAAAAAAAAAAAAACATCCAGTAAAACCCGAACCCGCCGCCACCGACGCAGCCGCAGACCCCACCACCACGATGGCAGTAGACACGCCCCTCTTCGCGGGCGCCGCCGCCGACGACGACGACGACGCCGACGTCGAAATGACCGACGCACCGCCGCCCCCCGGAGGACCCCCCGAAGACACCAACAACCCCCAAGAAGCCAGGCCAGCCGCGCAGCCAAGGGCCCACCACCACCACCACCCCGCCCCCGCCCCCGCCCCGACAGCCAAAGACCGCGAGGAGCACGCCCGCCACGAGGCGGACATGCGCCTGCTGGCCGCGGAGCTCGGCCCCGCGCCCGCCACCCCTCCCCCGCGCGACCCCAAGGAAGGCCGCCTGTACCTCTTCCAGCTGCCGCCGGTGCTGCCGCCGCTCGCGGGGCCGGGGGGGGC
>JAGHQL010000178.1:0-55999 GCA_020080175.1 Glutinoglossum americanum
AAATAAGACTTCCACGATTCGTAAATAGAAGAGCCTCACCTCAAAAAGAAAACGAAACCAAGCTAACAATAACCCCCCCCCGGTGGCGTTACCCCAACTACAGAATCAAATGCACGAAGCGTTCATGCTCTTCGAATCCATATCCAACTCCCGCTGGTTCACGAAAACGGCGCTGATCCTCTTCCTGAACAAGATGGACCTCTTCCGCGCAAAGCTCACCACGAACCCCATACAGAAATACTTCCCGGACTACGACGGGCCGGACGAGGACGAGAGGGCGGCGAGCGGGTATTTCCGGGCGAGGTTTTTGGAGCTGTGTCGGGACGAGAAGAAGGTATGTGGGTTTCGGTTTCGGTCTGGTTGTCGGGGAACGAGGGGAGGATGTTTGGGGGGGGGGCTTTGGCTAATGCGCGGTGGTTAGGAGGTCTACACTCACTTCACCAACGCCACGGATACGAATCTGCTGAAGATCACGATGGCGTCCGTGCAGGATATGATCATCCAGCGGAGCTTGAGTAATCTATATTTCGCCTAACAAACACCTCCTTCTCCTCCCTCCTCCCCCCCTCGCTCGACGCGCCACACTTCGATTCTGTCTAGGAAAAGCTTCTTTGGTTGGTTTTTTTTTTTTCTTGGCTGGGCTTTTCGCGTCATGTGTCATGGATGAAATGGAATTCGTGTTTTACCGGGACGGAAGGATTTTTCTTTTTTATCTTTTTTAACTTTTTTTTTATTTTCTCTTCAGGTATTCCCCTTCCCGTGGGCGAAATGAGGGGGGAAGGGATGGGATGGGGGGGGGGGGATAGGATAATTCTTATATATAGGTATATATATAAATATTGTGCGGGTCAATGATAATTCCTGTAATCCTCTCTCTCGTACCAGATACAACCGGTCCCGATCTGCACCCGTGACATCTCTCCGGATTTCCTGGGTGCGCTAGACCGCGGCGCAGCGCATTCCGTACATTTTTTTTGCGTGCTCGACATGCGGGTAATGCCAAGCCGACGTTTTTCCCAACGGGGTTTTTCTGGGGAAAAGCCGCCGTTTTGAGAGCGTCTGTAAAAATTCCCCTATTGGACGGGGGGCGGGGGGGGTCCGCACTCGTGAAAACCCACCCCCTTCTGCGCGCGATGCGCTATTTACCCTCTTCGGGATTTCCCCAAAGGCAGGGGAGCGGTGGTGCGTCGTGGGTTGAAAGCAGAACGAAAAAAAAAGGGGGGGTGGGCGCTGGAGCGCGTCGTTCGGGCGCCGCCGTTTGACGCCGCTTGTCCGGACGGGAAGGGTCTTGCTGGCAGACGGGTCGGGGTGGGGTGCTTGTTGCCGGACTGCTCCTGAAGGGCGGTTTCGATGTGTGTGTTTGCAGGGCGGGTTTTTGGGGTGCGCGTGTGTTCCGTGGGGCATGACAGTAAGGCGAAGCTGTTCCTCCGTTTTGGCTTGGTTGTCGGTGCTATCGCGACGGGTCTTTCGGGGAGTCGCTGTTGGAGATTGGGCGTAGGTAGCCAATGCGCTCTACTGGTATGCGCACTTGGCTATGGGGGAAGTAGTTGCCTTCGGCGTGGGCTCGGGTGTATTTCGGTGTCTTGCAATTGCCAAATACACGATCTGTAAGTTGGAATCTCGCGCCGGTTCCTGCCTCGCTTAGGGCGTTGGAAGCAGCATGTATAGTACTGCAGGGTTCATGGGGAACTTGGTATTTAATTTATTTTATGCTTACTTCATGCTTCCTAACCTACTTACAAAAGCAATTCTCCCACGGTCTGTGGTGGTGTGGTTTTGGGTTGGTGATGTTGGTGTCGTTGGGTCACGCTCGGGACTGGACTCCTCTTGTCGGAGTCCTCGACTTCGGGGCGGTCTGGAATGGGTTCCACGTCATGCGCCCCTCCTTTCAAGCGGTGGCTGGTTCGAATAAGAGTTGGCAAGTCTGGTCCTTAGGACGAGAAGAAATGATCTGGTCAGATATATCCATGCACCCCTTCATCTCTGGTGAAATCCGTGTCCTGTATCGTGAATAGACCTCCCGCAAAAGGCTTTTCATCTCCGCCATAGCCAAACTTTCCAATTAGCACGTGCACGGTCTAAATCCGAGAGGAAGGGGAAGGGTATCACTTACTTTCTTCCAATACACCCACGACCGCCTGATGCAAATGCAAAGAATAGCCTATTTCTCTCCACGTGCCCTTCCTTCTCGAGCCATCTCTCAGGGACAAATTTTTCGGGCTCAGGGAAGACGGTCTCATCGGTTCGGTGGAGGGTAAAAGCCTGGCAACTGACTATCGTACCAGCCGGCAAGTAATATCCCCCAAGGGGGCGACCCCCATATGGCACATACCGGGGAAGCGACATTGGTATTGGTGGGAAACAACGTAAGCCTTCCTTAACCACTGCATCAAGATACGGCAGGTCGTCGAACGCAGCATCGAAATTCGTCACCAGCTCTTCCCGTAGTCGGTCCTGGACGGACAAGCAATCTGGCTGCGAAAGCTTCCACATTAAAAAGCAAAGGCCATCTCCCGTGGTATCGATGCCAGCCGTAAGGTGATCTGAGCACTCTGAAGCGATCTCTGGTTCTTGTAATTTCTCTTTCAGATTTTGGAGTTTGTGAAGCACCGTATATCCAGATGTGCCTTTTTTGCAGGTCTCAAGGGTATATTGATCTGCGATGGAGCCACGGTCGACTCGCTCGGGGCTGGAGAGGCTTCCGAGGATAGAGGAGAGGAGTGGCGAATAATATTTCAGTAGACGAGCTTAGACGAGTTCAGTATGCTGGGCAGACTGAAGTTTGTGCGCATGCTGTGGCTTACCTTTGAGGCTGTCGGAGTAGGAGAGCTCTTGCATCATCTTCAAATCTTCCGGGTCCTCAATCGAGCGGGTTCCGAATGGGTGAAATAGAAGGTGGGTGATACAATCCAAGGCGTAGCAGTGAAGGTAGACCTAGCGATAATCAAATTAGCCTGCAGGACCTTCCTGAGATGAATTCGGAGACCTATAAGCCTCAAGTGTAAACTTGGGTCCTGTAGCTGCCATTGAGAACCTAAAGTCACCAGTATAAAAGTTCACGAACCACTGGAGCTATACCTCCTGAGGTCACTGTGCGGAGGGCCCATCCATCCTAAGAAGAAGTTCTCTCGAGTTTGCCTAATTAGAATGCCTAGGGTAATCAAAATGTACTTACATAAACGTCAATGCTAGCTCCGGGCGGCTCTGAGCATTTCGACACAAATGCCCTCGCGCGTTCGCGGATCCCCTCGATCACTGTTGGTTGAAGAATAGTCTTGTTTGCGTACCGATCGGCGAGGCATCGCCTCCTCCTGCTATGCTTAAAACAACTATCAGTGCTTGGCCTGGGGTTCTGATGGGCTTACGCTAACCTCTTCTTTCGACAGCATAGAGAACATATTCCTAAACTAGTCGTAAGCAAGTAGCCAGAACCTCCTGCTCGAGGTTTCATGCTACCTTGTACCAAATCTCTCAAAGACCGAATAAAATTCAGTCTTTTCGTACCCACTTCCGCTAGAGGTGTAGATCTCCTTTGCCGCACTATATGTTGCGAATGAGACTTCATTCGGCGCAAGACGGACCACCGCGCCATATCTTTGATGAAGCTCCTGCACGTGAATCCGGCGATTGCCAGTGAACTCATTATACTTTAGCCACAATCCGGTTAACATCGTCCACCGCGATCCTGGGATTTTGGCCAGTGGTGAGAACAACAGCTTGTAGAAGATAGCCCAGCCACAAAGACAACAACAACAAAATAAAAAGGTGGCAGCAGTAATCATCTTATCTTCTCCCCCGGAGAGTAGATGCCCTTGTATGTATGTACAGAACGCTAAATATTGTGTTGTTGGTGGTGTCTGAACAGCGTAGGGACGGTATAGCAAATGGTAATCCTCACAGAACGCAATAGGACATAGTTGTTTGGATTTCGTCTCGTTATAGTAGGATGCGGATGGATTGATTGACGATGTCTAACATACTTGTTGCGGGGTCTCTTTGGGCTTGGTGACTAATGAAAATCCTAAGCGGTATTCTCCCATTGGCCAGCAACAATGTTCGTCCGATAATTTGACCCTCCCCCGTTCGCTGCACCTATCCTGGTAAGGCTCTCCCGGAGAATAATGATTCGCTTGAACGTTACGACAACATGCGCGACCTATACTTACCGGAATACCTCTTTTCGCGCGTGGCAATATATGGTATTATGTCTTGAAATCAGAAGACAAGAATTCCGATCATGTCACTGTCACTGCATGGTTAACTTGGCATGCCTAGGCCCTGTCTGGTTAGGTTTGTGGGATAATTTCTCAACTACCAGGACTTCTCGTTTTATTTACTTTAGATGCCACAAAATGTTTACCAGAATACCACACAAAACCAACACGCAAAAATTACCAGTATTGCCAGTTGCACATAGCTGCCCATAGTTCTCCCTTTTGAGCTATAGCTTCCAAGATAGGGACCACCAGTGCACTATAGGGTATATCCTAAAGCAGCACAGACAAAACCTGAAGCTATAAAACTTTTGGGAGAAAGACCGTTACGCTGATGGGTGTCACATTGCGTGGAGGTAAAATTATGAAGGTCGGAACTTGGGGATACTACTGGCATTAAGGCAAGTACCAGATGTGGTTTTTGAGTGGAGGGGAAGAAAGCGGCATGGCTGGGCGGGGCGGGGCGGCTTGGCGGGAGAGTGGGGCTGAGATGTTTTACCACAGGTAGTGGCTTTAGGTATACCAAATCCCTCCGCAAGTCATCCCTACTACTTCCCTCCATCTCCATTTGACAGACTCAATGCCCCGGAGCCACTTTTGCGGCTGATGGGATATTGTCAGACCTGCAGAAATGAACAGCGGACCTCTTTGGCCGCCTAGAAACCCAGGCAAATCTAGGCGATGGTTTCCCTCTTCACCCTGTCTCCATTCCGCACAGCTGAGAAGAGCCCTCCTATATGCTAAACATCCCTTGCCTGGACTATCTTCACGTTCGATCCGCGTCTTCGACTTGCAGCCCTCTCGTACCGGGCTAGAAGGGGAAATTCACGGTGACCTCAGAGTCGTCTCGCTCGACAAAGACCCGCCCTATGAGGCTCTCTCTTACGCCTGGAGTGAGGGTTGGCTCTCTCATCATATTGTATGTGATGGCCTAGAGCTGCCGGTTACTGCAAGCTGCTACAATGCACTGCTCCGCCTCCGCCGCAGAAATAGACTGATCACTCTATGGGTGGACTCTATCTGCATCAACCAGTCTGATGATGGCGAAAAAAGCGGTCAGGTTAAACTGATGCGGCGTATTTACTGGAAGGCCGAAAAGGTGGATATCTGGTTGGGACCAGGCAACAAGGACTCGGATTATGCGTTTGATTGGCTGCAGAGCGCGACATTGGGAAAGCACACACTGCTAGGGATGAGGTTTCGCAATTTCCCTGGAAATATGATGCCAGGTGAAGCCCTCAGGGCACTCCGAATGCTGCCGGAGCTGACTAGTGTTGGTAAGTATTCACAGGAGCTACCTCTTGATGTTGCGGGCTTTTGACTAACTGCGGGTAACTAGCTCTCCGCCGTCTGGGGTTCAGGAACTCCCAGCCCGATTACAAACATGAGGCCATGAGGGATTTGATAGACCGCGATTGGTTTAAACGGATGTGGACCATGCAGGAACTTGTCATGGCGCGAGAGCCAGTTATCATATGCGGCGAGAAAATTGTTAGATGGAACAACTTGCTCTGGGGCATTATCGCTGCGAGTGAATTTGCGGATAACATGAACAGTATCGGCTTCTCCACCGTGTTCAATTCGGTTCTAGCGGCCGAATCCCTTTGGCTCGACCTCTACATAAAGGCTGAGTGGAACGAGGCGCAAGTTATGCGGTGGCTCAGTGGCTACACGGAGCTTTTTCCAACTCTCGAGCGCGTTGCCAATTTCATGCAGACTCATGGGCACATCATCAAGTCCGGCCAGATTCTTATGATACTCTTGGTGATCTTGATTCGGTTTCACCGTGGTCTCCGTCCTCTTGATTCTATGTGGTTGCTGTTACTATCACTTTGTTGCGCGGTGACGATGGTCTTAATCCCAACTCAGACGCAATGGGATTGGGAAGGGCAGGCTCGGTCGAAGATCGTAGGTGTGCTACACATGATACGGACACGCCAGGCCACGATGAAAGTAGACAAAGTTTTCGCACTTTACGGAATGCTTCAAGAGCTAGGCATTAATCTTGATGAGCCAGATTACAGAAAGCCTGTTGATCAGGTCTATATGAATTTCACCCGTACAATAATCAACTGGCATCGCTCGTTGGACATTCTAGTCGAAGCTAGTCTCCCCGGGCTACCAAACGCACCGTCCTGGGTTCCTAACTGGAGCGAGCACTACTACCGTGTTACTAGCAGTCCCCTCAAGGCAGCAAGTATTTCCTCATCTCGGTTTAGTTTCTCAAGCTGCGGCCGGAAATTAGAAACCTTTAGCAAGCTGGTGGACAAGATCGAGTTCTGTGCGGAGCCACTGCAAGAACAAGGCGATGACCCATTTGCTATAGACACCGCTCCACCTCAGCTAGCTTTGCTCTCTTGTTTCGTACGCAACGTAGGGGCTCTCCGGCAATGGATGACTTACGTTCTTCAACTACAGCCTGACCGGACATTGGACTCCATCTCGCAGGACCTATTAGATGTCACCCATTCTGAAACAGGGCTCGAGGGAGAGGACCGGTACAAATCACACCAGGTCTTCAAGCGGTGGTTCGTAGTGCTCACGGCTGACTATTCAAGCTATTTTTCCTTGTGTTCTCCGGATCTTTCATGCGCTCTCACGTTGCTAACAAACGAGTCTCTGAGCCGATATCACCGTGAGAGGTGCAGGGCTATAGCAGGCAAGAGGACCTTTTTTACGACATCGGGGGGGCGTATTGGGACGGGTCCACTTTCCGTGCAGGTCGGCGACACAGTGGCCATACTTTCGGGTTTACACGTTCCCATGGTTTTGCGTAGAGTGGGATCGGATTACCAAGTTGTTGGGTTGGCCTATATTCCTGGCATGGTGCTAGGAGAGGGATGCCCCGGAGACGATGCAGACTTTCAGGCGCTGACCTTGGTCTAAGCCTTTTCATTCCATTGCGCTTCACGACGGTTGTGTGGCCATTCGCGGCGGCCACTGAGAGCGGAGTATTACCTTCGCCCTTTTTTTTTGTCTAGCGCGGCATCCATCTTAAGTAGTAGCTTCACGATAGCTCCATGGGCCTTTCTGGGCGGCCCATAGTAACGGTGTCCGGCCCCAGGAGTCCCTGGGGTCTAGTCTCGAAAAGGGAGGGTTTTAAGGACCGACAACTCTTCAATCGTTTTTCAAGGACTGGTAGATCAAAACAAGTAGCTATATGAAGCAGGGAGAACTTTTTGGGAGGAACAAGATATGACAGCGAAGCAAAATTTGCACTCAGCCAATTACCCCGAACCTTTGGAATTTTAGTGAAAGATTGATCCTGGCTATCAAATCTGTCGCGTTCCGACAATCGTGCGTGCGCTGGCCAATTAAGGATTGAATACGGTGTAGGGGGTAAAACGCTTCTCGTTGAAGAATTAGTTCCTTATACCGAAATGGACCGGAATACCCTTCTGGAGCATTCATTAGGGATCCGTTTTGAAGGTATGATATGCAGGTTCATGTAACTTCTCCTTCACGCCGAATAGATTCCGTGGCCTTCGTGTTGGGGTCTTGGGCCATTAGGAAGTCTTTGACTGACTGATGCACAAAAGTGATAGTAACTCCAGAAATGATAAGGAGCCCCTTGCAATCACCGGGCTACCGCCACCACCCATCGGAGCATCTTGCCAGGCTATGCTACGGCTGATTTTCAGGCTCAATACAAGACCATAATAATGTATTCAAAAGCTGCAATTTAACTAGACTTTTATAAGTTCTAGTGAAATTAAAATTATGGGGCTAGCATGTATGGGAATTGGATCTAGAAGATTTAAAATCCGCTACAAGATAGGATCCAATGAATGGGGGGAATTAGCATGAGGCATGTTTTCAAGCCAAAACTGATTTCGGCCTAAATCTCGGCGGAATCTCGATGGTAGACGCCGCCTTAACCGGGATCGGTGGGTGTGGGCAAGACCTCCGTAGTTTATGTAAAACCAAGCTGGAAGCTGCCCCTAGCAATTCAACAAGAACTATATGATCGTTAGTTGTGGCTATGTGTACATGGACCGTAAGCCACGCCAAAATATATTTAATTCGGGTTTAAATCAGAAAGCGTGGATGTCCAAGGAAGGGGCCCACCCCAGACCAAGTAATTACCATGCCGTCAACCTCGGACTTAGCGAGGTATATCTCCATTTGCCTCAAAATAGCCCCAACTATCTGCAATTGGGACCGTAGCCCAAGCAATTGGTAGCACACTCGTTGTTAGCATCTAGTGTCGGAGCCACGAATAAAGTCATTCGATATAACCTGTATGGCAGATCGTGCTGCAGACCCAGGCTTATAGGTTTTAACAGGTTTGGAAAAAAAAAATATGATATTTACTATGTCGAGGTAATTGCTTAAATGTATTTATATTAGACTTCACCCGCGGTCTAGTAGCGAGGATGAAGGGTATCACGCCCCCCCGGACCCAGAAGTCCCGATAAAAACAACAAGCACAGCTGCATAGCCTATCCGGTCGGGTAAATCAGTCTAAATGCCCTTCGTCGCGCTTGCCAGAGAACTTACCAGCTGTTGCAGCCAAGATTTCTTGGTTAGAGGCTTTGCTTCCTATTGATAGGACCAGCGCGAAGAATAGAATGAAGACGGAGGAGATGATGAGGTTCATATTTCGAGAACCCGAGAAGATCATGGCGATCACAGGGGCGAGCAACGAGGCTGCGATGCGTCAGCGAGAAACAGCATGTCGCCGCTGGTAGTGGAAGCAGCCATACCTCCCCCGAAGATAGAAACGACGAGTCGCGCAGCGTTATCAACGATCCTCTTCAATCCCTCTTTCTCGTGCTCTTCAGCTCGCGCCCAAGTATAATGACGGATATTAATCCAACGCCCAGACTTCAGTTCCTTCCTCGGGCCGATGGATAAGAAATCAGAATCCTTGAGCGATTTTGGTATGAGCCTTTCCACGATCTTCCGCACGCCGTCTGGCTCGAGCTCGCCGCGGAGGTCGGTCTGCCGGGAAGTAAGCGGAGGCACGTTAATGATTGTGGAACAACCTAGTTTCGGTGGGGGGGAGGCAGGACCATGAGGAGTGGGACTCGCCCGATGCTTGGAGTGTCGTATGGGCCGACGATGTTCTTGAAGGGAGCTTTTGGGTAGGACATTATCTCGTGAACGGCTATAAGAGCTTCATCTAATATCCAACGCCCTTTATTAGAACACCTCTACAGGAGCAGGACGTCGAGGCCTATTACGTACTGTATTCTTTCAGCAAAGATCTAAGCCTTTCGGTCTTGCCATGCAGACGCTCGGCTGGGTATTTGGAGCTGCTGCCGATGACAGTGAATATCTCTCTGGAGAGGTTGCGTAGGTCATTTTGGAGGAGACATAGATTCAGCAGCTGCATGGACTCGAAGCGCTCGAAATTGTAGTGGCCAGAGGCATTCTTCAATTTGACTTGCTCCCAGGTTGTATATATGGGGTCATCTTCGTCCTCGGGGTCGGCTTCCTGATGGCCACCGCGAGCTCTTGTTGCTGGTTTGAAGTTCCTAGAACGACAGGTCCTGCTTCCCCCTTCGGGATGTTGGGTTTCGGCCATTTCTAGGTCAGGCTCGATAGAATTGGCCATGAGTCTCTGGCTCTGATTATTCCCCAACGAACAGCTAACAATGTATGAGGTTTCGGACACTCAGTAGCTACCCGATGAAAATTGCGTAATGAGGCGGCTGTAGTGATTCTCTCGGCAAACTCGGCATTAATTGATTAGAGCTAACTTTCTTGGCTGGACTAATTATGCATATTTCAATCAGGGCGAACGAACATGTGAAGCAACCACATCAAAATTGTTCCACTCCCGGGGCCTGGTTGTAGGCATGTGGAATGTGGACCCTACCCACGAATTCCGGCCGCAGCTGAACAAGCTTTTCCGAGAAAACTAATTGAAAGTAGGAAGTTAATTACCTCTTGCTGACGTTGGGATATTACGTCGTGGGTATAAATTGCCCTTTATCAAGCTGCTCGAGATGGTGTAGCTACCAAGCAGTTTTTTGAAGAATCTGTTAGGGGCTTTTGCATCAGCTGTTGCGTTAGTCGCCCTAGGAAAATTGGAGATCGGCCATCATGCCTGTTGAGATCCGGGTAAGCACACTTCTCTCATAGTCAGAGCAAGCAACTAACACTGTCGCACCCTATAGATTCGCTCTTGGAGCGGTTAGTGTAGTCCGTTTGCTCTTCCAGCGGCTTTCCTAATCCTTCGTGCCCTAGTTACCGAACCTAAGCAGTTTCTGGAACTAGCCTTGCAAGACATCAATTCTAATTACACCTTTGCCACGAGTCAGCACCCCTTACGCATCCAGCGCTTGCTGATCGTCGGTCGCCTTATTGAGGACATTCTCGCAACTATGCTCGCTGGTTGCGGCTACACTATCACATCCGTCAAGCAGCCCGACGGCAGTAACCGCTACGACCAAGACGCGATCGGCGAGTTTAAGGAGTCTGATAATCCGCTGGAGAGAAGCCTTGGGAGTGCTAAAATCCAGTCAGCGTTAGAGAGGATCATGAGCGCCACCGATGAAATTGGCAGCAACAGTGCCTCTAACCGAACTGTACAGTCCTTTAGAGAGAGCTATACCGTGGCCTATCCGGCATTGCAGGCGGCGGCTGCGAGCTGTAGAGATATGAGCAACTATGGGGAATTTGAGCCGGCAGCTGGTGATGATGCAGGACCAGAATTTGAAGGAACCAGTATGCCTGGATTTGGATCAAGCAGTAGGCCCGAGTTTGAGGGAACTAGTGGCTACAAAAAGAGCAAGTATCCTGCAGGTGGGTACGCTGGTGGGAGTGGGACAAGTATGACGAGCAGAGGATCTGGGTGGTAAAAAGCAACGAGGACATGTGTAGCGGCAGGATGGTGATGGGAGGAAATGGAGGCCCTGGGTGCGGATGTGGAGCTGGGCAGCAATTCCACGAGTTAACCTGCTGGGCATTGGCCCCCCAAGAGAGAAGTAGCTATGGTCGTTGGAATAGAATATGAACAATCTCATTTTATGGCAGCCCCAATTGCACATGTGTAATGTCTTTGAGGACTAGTGCTGAAGGGGGGTAACGACGAAGTGGGAGCGGAGTGAGGACGAAGTGAAAGCAGGGGTGATGCTTATTTCTATTAAGAACAAACCGAGACTTAGGTGACGCGGGGCTCCTTGAGTAGCCAACCAATGGAGGAACGAGAATTCTCTAGCATGAAGACGCAAGGGTAGCATGACCGGGACGCTGATAACGGAAGCAAACAACCCTCCGTTTGCTGTGCCTACCAACAGCTTTGAGCCACACAAGCAGCAGTCTTTGGACCCACAACCACGCCGAGAGATTGCCGAAATGTGGTTTGCGTGATATCCGCTTCGATCCGGCGGGCCAACCTTTCCCAAAACAGCCAAGCCCAAAAACGCTGACGCGGCCGATATCCTGGCGTAAACACCGCCCCGTCCCACTCACCCACACACCTCCCAAAACGGATTTCTCTCCCAAGTCTTCACCTCCTGGTATGCATCGTATCCAACAGCCACTCCCGTATTTTCGGACACGACCTATCCCCACATGTTAAACGACCGTAAATATTATTGAGGTAGATTCGCCATTCGTGGAAGAGGCGGGCGGAGTTTGGAGTTAGGCCGAGGCCGGCAAGTGCTGGGGTGGTTTCAAGGAGGGTGGCGGAGTGGCCTTCGAGGCGGGCGGAGGTTTCTGCCAAGAGGCCGCAGAGGCTCGCGCCAAGGACCAGGAGGCGGATGGTGTTGGGTTCTTTGGTAAGGGAATGAGTCTGGCGTGGTGGTTTGAGATGCGGAGCGGATGCATCCTGCAGTCAGACGAGGGATGACGGGACGCCAAAAACCGACCGGTTGGTCCGGGGGATGGAGTTCATCACGTCCAGTTATACCGTAAAGCTTGATCACCGGTACGTCCACTAGGTGCCGAGTGTATATATATATGCCTAAGCTCCGCCCTTCTGTTGCCCGCACACCCCACTAAGTGTTCCCGTTCATGCCACCGCATGTACTCCCTTCGGGGTTTCTACCCTTACCCTGACTAAGCGAGCTGTCCGTGACATTCAGCCGACCACCTATTCATAGTATCCAATCCTTTTCTCTTCTCCACTCACCTTCTCTTCCTCACTCACCCCCCTTCATTACTTCTCTTGGCCCTGGCAATCCTTTTGTGTTGGCGGCCCCTCCGTCCATATAGTTACTCCGTCTCCGCTTTCATATCTTGATTGTGACGCGACCTTGTGGTCACGCGAGTAATTATTCCAGATTTTCCCGGAAATCTTGTTTCAGCTCCCGATTTATATACCCGAAGTATCCCTGATGGCCTGGCGATGCCTCGTCTCATGAGCCACATTCCGTATATGGTTATTTCGTATTCGCTAACCCGCAATAGTGTGCTTACCCTTCGGCGTAAATTTAGTGGATGCCTTATCTATCCTGATGTTAGAGTCTACCCTCCCATGATGGTGTTATGGTGAGTATTGAGCTGAAATTTTTTTTTCGGCGGCATGAGGCTTCCCTTGCGTGCTGGAATTATTTTAGTACCCTTGGCATGGCCGAGGCTGCGCCTATAAATTTTGTCTAGACCCCCGAAGGCCCCTCCGTTCCTAGCGGTCCAGCAAATGTATTAGTGTGCTTAGTTGGAACTACCTATCACCGGTCGTCTATAGTTCTATTCTATTTCAAATTTCCATTGCTAAATCATTTCCACCTAGTATATCCTATCTGGTGAGCGTCTTTACCACGAGGAATGGGCATCGACGACCTTTTCGAATTTGATGGAGCTGCCTACGTGCGTCGTGCCGCCTCTAAAAACACGGCGGAGTTGCAAAAGCAAGAAATCATTAAGAACCGACAACTCGTTTCGGCCAGTTGCTCGATTGGGGGTGGGATCGGGGGGGCTACTTTGACGGGGGGAGCTAGCCTGGCCATATCGGCATACGGCGCGCGGCGGCTGTATATAGCCAACAAGAAACTTGAGATTATTCAGAGAGAGCTGGAAAGACGTAGTGTAGCTCTACACGAGTTCTCCAATCGCGACCTCTTCATACCATTGGCAACATGTCTAGTAGGCCAGAGCATGGTGGGCGCTGGCCTTGAAGATGCCGGAGTGGGAACTGCAAACGCCACTCCTCAGGCAGCGGCAATTCCCCTGGGCGGATCCACCGCGCCCACCGTGATGGCGAGCCCGGAGGGCTTCTTTCAGGGGTTCAATCAAGGGGTATCAGAACAAGGATATGAGAACTCGCGTGTGGCTCCTGAAGCCGCATCACAGGGTATTGTCCCTGATAGTAGCGAATTGGCGCAGAGCAGAGTATGGACGCCCGCGCCCACGGGTGAGGCGACCGGGCTCTATGTTGAGGCGCTTGTTGCGCAGGGAGTGGAAAGGGTGGCTGCGGAGGAGGCTGCAAACCTATGTTTGGAGAGGGTGGTGGAGAGCTTTGAGGCTGTGAAAAAGGCATCAAAGAGAGGAGAGTGCAGCAGGTTGCTCGGAATGACGGTTTACTGCGATGAATGTGATGCGGAAATTACGGCAGGCGAGTATTGGCGTAAGTTGAGACAAGCCGCATCTCACTTGATCCTTGAGTCAATTTTTACCTTTCTGACACTTATTATCTTCACAGACTGCTGTTCCTGCAAAGACAACTACGCTCTCTGTTCCTCATGCCAATCCTCCGGCAAAACATGCAACATACCCCACCACCTGCTCCGCCATCTCCAGGTTGCTCTCAACCACGACTACCTTCCTGATTACCCGGCCCCCTACCCAATGGCCAACCTAGCCAAGCCAGGACAAACACTCGAGGCTGAGATAGGAGATTTCCTGCGGAGTAGTAAATTAGTTTGCTGCAGTGCTTGTGGGAGGGAGATGGCTCAAGGGGCTTTTTTCCGTGAGTGCTTATGCCTTAGCCAAGCTAGCGCAATTAAACTCATATTGTTCTATCCTAGACTGCATCACCTGCACCGACTTTGACCTTTGCCCGAAATGCTATGTGTCCGGCAAATCCTGCACCACACCCACAACACACACCCTCGTCTCCATGCTCATAGCCCTCGACTGTTCTGCTAACCCCTTCTGGGTGCAATCCTGCCGGCGGACTAAGGAAGAGGTGGGGTGGATAACCTGTGACCACTGTCAAGGCAAAGTTAGCCAGGGGCGCTACTACCGTACGTTGTCTGTTCTTCTACATCTTTGAATAAAAAATCACCTCTGAAATTGCATGCTGTGGCATTCTAACTCCCAGGACTTGGATTAAAGACTGTTGCAATTGTTCGAATGACGAGTTCGACCTTTGCCATCCATGCTATAAAGCAGGGATATCGTGCGGTAACAATGTGAGTCACATTCTCCAACTCCAATTGCTCGCGGATACAGGCCACGTCAACGTATATCCCGACTCGTGCGTACGGAAAGGAGAGAAGACGAAGACGTTCGCCGCTGGGGGATCCTGTAATCGGTGTGAGGTGAAGATGACCAAAGGATACTTCTATCGTAAGTAAAAAAAGATACCATTTCAATCCATAGCTATTTTGATTCTCCGGGGGCATTTCAGCTCAACACAGACCGCGGATAACTAGATTGCTGTGAATGCTCAAACGACGAGTTTGACCTCTGCGCTGCGTGCTATCAAAAAGGATATGGCTGCGACGACGTCGCTCACGTGCTCTACGTGCATGCATTGGAGTGATAGGGGAGTATAATTATGATTATATAGAGTATTTTGATGGCTAGATTTATGAATGGGGGTATGTGATTTTAATGACCTTTCTTCATGCATTTTTACTAAAACACGTAGGTTCCTAAGGTATCCTTCGCATACTCGATGAGCTGCCACGAAGTATGTACAAGCGCTGGTTTTGAACCCAACGTCACTTGATCAAAGCTGCAGGACACTACTGCCCTGGCTGGACATTCACGCCATTTACGACGATTGTCGCCTCCGCCGAGCCCGGCCTCCATTTTGGACACTGAATAGTGATTTAGGAACTTGTTTCCGCCTTCTACATCGCATTATCCCTATACATCTTGCCAAACTGCTTTATCCCCGATATGGAAGGGTTATCGATACCCACGCGAATCTCCTGCATGGCATGTTCGAAATGCCGCGCATGGAGTGTACGGCGCGAGGTACCCTTTCTCTTCGCTTTCCCTCCCTTCCTACGTCGGATATCTACTAGCGGTATATCGCTCGTAGCATCGATACCGCCACAGAGCTCCTCATAAACGGCGGCCATGGCGGCAGCCACACATAAGCTTTTAAGGTCAGAGCCGGTGTGGGAGGGAGTATCTCGCGCTAGTGCTGCAATATCGACGTCTGGTGCTAAGATCTCGTCTTTAAGGTGTATACGCAGGATGGCTTCTCTATCCTCGGCGCTGGGAACATCCACGAGGATGCGTCTGGGCAACCGCCGGAGTACGGCAGGGTCGAGATCAGATGGACGGTTTGTCGCCGCCATTACGAATCCCCCTTTAGCGCCTCCATTCACGCCATCCCACTCGCGGAGGAACTGGCTAACGAGGTCGCGATGGTAGCAATCATCGTCCGATGTACGGCGCCGAAATACCGCATCAGCCTCATCGATGAAAATGACGCATGGCTCTAACTTGCGGGCGAGCGAGAAAATGGCTCGGACCAATTTTTCATCTTCACCAACCCATTTTGACTTGAATTCTGCACCAGAGACCTCGAGAACAGTTGCATGAGCCTCTTTCGCGACAGCCTTTGCGAGGAGCGTCTTGCCTGTGCCTGGTGGGCCATGGAGCAGCACTCCGAGGATTTTTTCCTTTGAAAGGATCCCGTAGGTGAAGGCTTCTGGCTGGGCAAGAGCCAGAGTCGTCAGAGTTCGGAGAGTTCGGATGACGGATGGATTAACTCGAATATCGGAAAAGGTGGTATGGATGTCATCTAGGGTCGTTAGCTGCGCCAATTTTCCATTCTTAGATCTAGGTTCCAACCTGGCTTTATGACCGCGTCGAGCAGTGTCTTTTCGAACTCATTACAATCTTTCTTTATTTCGTCAATTTTCAAATCTAGGCGTTCCGAAGCCGAAGAGGAATCATCAGACTCAGATTCGGAGTCAAGGTCACACTCAGACTGAGCAGTGGAGCCCCCTTCCCTAGCGAATTTGATATCAAACCCATGGCCTTTTAGAAGCTCTGCGAGCTGTTCGTCGAACTTGCTATTGTCCAGGCCAATTCGTGGTACAACAACAACCTTCGAGTCGAGCTCATCATCTGACAGCGTGTCAGGATGCAAACCGGTCACTTTTGCGTTAAAAGCTTCGTCCTTCATAGCGTTGGGAGACAAACTCAGTACTCTGGCGTCGAAACCCTCGTCGTGAGTAGCGCTAGGAGACATGCCGTGTGACTTCAAAAATCAGCCCGTCCAGTTCAAGTTGAAGAGCTAGCGTATTTCTATGGTGAACGGAAACACTCTGATGAATTGAACAAAGGCGTCAGGAGGAGGAATAGAAGCGTATAAAGAGGTGGCCGTCGAAAGCTCCGAGAACTTTTGAACCGCTTATTCATGCAAGGCACCCCACTAAGCCACCGCAATGGCTTGTTTTGCCTCATGGCTTCGGCTAATCCAGGCAGCGGCGGTTTGACTCACTGTCGGCCGGCGAATCTCTGCCATTCCGTCATCGTACAATTCTTATTGAAGCTGACCTTTCGCACTAGCACCGATCGGCCGAATGGAGACGCGATTTCAATGCGAAAGAGCCTCAGGGGTAGTTATTTTTGCCGGCAGCTTCCGTCTTGGCGAATGCACTGCCGAGTGGCGTTCTTCTCAGCCTCAACCAACTCACAAGGCATACAAGGCCATCTTTTGCAGCTGAATACTGTATACACGGCCGCATTGCATGGCTAACCGGCTAGGCCACCTCATATAGTTTCGCAATCCACCCTATGAAAGGAGGACAGCTCCAGCCCGGGAAATAATGGTCCCCTCAAGCAGCTTCCAACCTCACCCACGATGGTATCCCAAAAACTACCTCAGTATGTGTACAAGCCTCTGGGGAGCCACCACTCCTCATCATTCATCGACGACTACAGTGAATCCGGCGGGTCCAGTAGCTATCTGTCCCGCAAGTCCTTCGAGATCAGGGTGATTGAACTTGAGCCGGCCAAAGACGTGGACGCTGAGCTGCACTGCAATATCAAGCATATTACATTGGATAGTGGGTCTGGCTTTGAAGCCATATCCTATGTATGGGGTACCCCTATTTTTACGCATTCGCTGGTGTGCGGAGACTCGCAAATTGCCATAACACCGACGTTGGACGAAGCACTTCGCCGGTTCCGTCTGGAGGATAAGATGAGGACGCTATGGGCAGACGCCGTGTGCATCAACCAACAAGACCTCAAGGAGCTCGGACAGCAGGTCCAACGGATGGGCCAAATATACTACTGGGCTAGGGAGGTCCTCGTCTGGCTGGGCCACGGCGAGGATATGGATAAATGCATCGATTTTATGTGGGGTTTGAGTAGCTCCCGGCATGAGAGCTGTGTAACTTCCCACCAAGCGGATCAAGTCATAGAGGAGGAGCTCCTCCGCTTCTTTGGACATACACGGCTAGAGCCTATCCACACCTTCCTTAGTCTCCCATGGTTCACACGCAGATGGGTCATTCAAGAAGCTGTACTTCGTGGCTTTCACAGCGACACTCCCTTCTACTGCGGATTGGTGGACATCACAAGCCACGCTCTCCATCACGCAGTCTTTATCCTTCAGCTGAGCACTTTTAATTTTGATCGTGCGATTCTTGGTCACATCAAACAGCTCGAGCGAATGGCCCAATACTTCAAGGACTCCGACTTTAAAACGCAGGTGCGGCAAGGGATTCTGGAGATACTCGTGTATTTTAGCAATCCCTCGTGTGCAGACGATCGGGATCGTATTTACGCATTTCTTGGCCTCGCGGACGATATCCAATCGCCCTTTTTAGACGCATTACACTGGCGTTGGGATGACACTGGAAGGATAGCAATCGAACCTGACTACGAAGCACCCACGGAACAAGTATATGTGGATTTTGCGGAACGCATGCTTCCTAACAAAGACCACCTAGAACTGCTGCACTGCGCCGGTGCCTTCCGTCCTGATCTAGGCGCGAAGCGTACTTTATGGCAGCACTGGGTTCCTGACTGGCGATACCCCATGCGCTATACGCCCTTGCTGAACGTCCCATGGTTTCACGCTGGAGGGAAGGGAAGACGCGCCAAACCATTCATCAATTATCCGTGGTGCTCAGTTGAGGGGTTTGTTTTCGACTCTGTCGCTGTCATGTTCAAAATACCCGGCCCAAAATCTGAGCACAGGCGAGCCTTCAGGGTAATGCCACCTATCGGTGAGCTCTGCAATGCTCTGGGTATGTTTGGCCGGTACCATACCGGGGAGCGCATCTGGCAAGTCCTTGCAATGACACTTGTAGCCGACCATGCGCTAAACCCTACGCTATGCCAACGGTACTCTGAGAAGAAAAGCGAGTGGTACGACGGGAAGATTATGAAGCGTAACGCCCGGGAACGCGACATGAACGTTCTGTTAGACTGGTGGGCGGCTTCTGACACCGCTGCTAATAACGGGCTCGAGTCTGTCGCGATGCCTGATGAAGCAAAGCGACAGGTGGAACTGCATGCTTCCGGCTTGCAACGGGCATCCTGCGTTAGTTCTTTCTTCAAGCCGAAAACAACGGCGGGGGAGTGGGGCCCAACTTGCTCAAATATTCGGTCAGGTTGGCACAGCCGGACGGATGATGAAGATCTGCCGTACTTACTTGAGAGAATGAATAAGATGGCGAAGGAATCTGACGAAAAGAATACCAACGTACTGCAAGCTAGGAAGGAAACCAAAAAGGCCCGACTAGCTCTCCCCTCGACCGAAAGCAAGCCCAGCACGTTAAGTGGCCAAGCCCATGACGACGGTGACGACACCCTGGACTCCGGAGATGGCGGCAGCGAGACAGACGATGGTATGGCTATTGATGGCGAGTGGCGTTGCGATGGGAACGGCCTCATCTGTCTAGAACCTCATAGCCGCAACATGGAGCGTTATGCCGAGCTCGCCCATAACACGCTCCGTGGGCGCACCTTCTTCATCACAACCAAAGGCTACATGGGTATCGGGCCTGGCGATATGGCTAAGGGCGATCCCGCCGTGATTTTATACGGCGCGCGCACGCCTTTTATACTACGCCCGGTGGGTAGCGGAGGCAAGTGGCAGTTAGTAGGTGACTGTTATATTCACGGGATAATGGCCGGAGAAGCGATCGTAAAAGAGAGGGAAAAGGATATCGGATTCCTGCTTGTTTAGTAGACGCCTCTAGATATTTAACAGGGGTGTTTATTTGTATGGCACGTTTTAGATATAAATTACTCGAATAGCACACTAAATTTACCTTAGGATCTCTTCTTGCTTTCCTTCACGCTTGTAAGCTGGTCAGGCTACAAGGCCAAGTTACTTTTAGTGACATTTCCGAGTCCGGGTCTGCTCATTAGTAATAGTCTTGGCAGGGGCAGACTCATTAGGATCAACTATCCTTCTACCTACCGGTCGAACTTTCACCCGGACAGTATGCAGTCAGTACGTGCCCACTAAGCTTGCGAGTGGTCGCACAAGGCGGGAGTGGCTATAAATTGACGATTCCCCCTCCCGAGAAGAAATGGCACCTCTGCTTTCTGGCTCTTCCTACATCTGTTTACGGCTCCTTCCGAAACCAACGACTATTCTGCAACTAAATGGGGGTAGGGCACGATAAAACGGCATTCCCATCTGTTTGCCGATGCCAGACTAACGCTAACTTGCTAGATTGCCTTACAGTGGCTCTTCCTGTGTGCTGCATTGATTCTGGATTCCGAGGACATCTTGTGATGTGTTCTGCGCATAAATCCCTCGCGTTGAGCCATAAAAATGTCTCTTGTTTTGGGGGGTCCGCATTTGATGGGGTAATTCCGTTTCTTGGAAGGGGAGGGGAAAAGAGATGGAGACGTTGGCGGAGAGGACGACAGGAACGAATTGGATGACTGGAGATGGTTATGTGGGGTTACAGGGACGCAATATGAATTGGTGGGGGCAGAAGTTGTGCGAGCAGTGAACAAAAACAAGAATCTGGGAGCGAGGAACAGCACCCCAGTCGCCATTCCTGGTACCGCACAGCCCCCTAAGCCGCCCCCATGTCGAACTGTGCGCTCTCGACCGAGGTTCTATTGTCAAAAAAAGAAAATATCAGGTACATTACAGGCATTACATACTTGTACATTTTCGCCTCAATCTAAAAGTCAAAAACGTCGCAGTCCTGCGGATCACACTGCTAGCAAGTTGCTGCCTCACTGGCGACATATGCACGAACAACGAAAAGGTTTGAATGGTCAGCATAAAAACCACACAAGGCTGATTCCCCCCTCTTCCTCCCACACTCCAACTTCCCAATTTCCCACCGAGAAAGCAGAAAGCCCAGCCGGCCTGGCAAGCCAGAAGAGGCAAGCGGGTAAACGGCACGGCGTTTTGGATAGACATTTATTCTCGGCTGCTCGTATTTTAAACCCACACGCGTTCCGCAAAACTGGGCATTTTGTGAGCCTTGCCTCCCTCCCAGATACATGCATGTCTCAGCCACCCACCGAAAAGCGACGACGGAGAAAATTGAAATTAGAGGAAGAGGGATCGGCAGGTGTAGTTGTACTTGTACGATGTGTTCCGCAGGGGCACCACGTAGCCAGCGGACGCAAGACAGGCAGCCTTGCCGAGCGGACAGGGCACACAGTTTGTTCGATAGCGCTTATTGATTATTGAAAAACAAAGTGTCCAGTCCTCGTACAAGAAGTGCGCCTGACCCTAATCCCCACACACTCCCTTTCCCGCCTTTCCACCTTGAAAGCTCTCGCGAGGGGGAAAAAAACCAGAGAGCCAGAGAGAGAAAGTCCTGTGTCACGCCCACATGTCCGCCCACGGAATTGTGGTTGACAAAAGCCTACCCGACCCCCCGCCGACCGAAGCGACGTTGAACACGCCGTCGACGATGGCGAGTGGGGATCCCTCGACCCGTTCGTCGACGTTCACGGGCGCGCATCATCATGATTTGGTGGCCGGGTTTCGCGGCGAGAAGGCTGATCCGCCGGAGGTGGTTGTTGGGATGAGGGTCGAGGACGTCGGGGCGGAGGAGGAGGGGTTTACAGCGCCGCCTGTGGGAGGGGCTGAGGGAGGCGAGCAGCTAAGGTTGGGATTGACGATATCCGTTGTTGAAATCCCTTGTTTTATGTGAGGCGGTGGGTGCTGATTGACGTGGTGGCTTGGTAGAGAGGTTTTGAGCGAAAGACATGTTAACGTAAGTCTCGACTCCGGCGAGAAGGGGGAACGCGGTTGTGGTGATGTGGATGTGGATGCATGCGTGTGGAGAAAGGGGTAGAGTCTGGTGAACGAATGTCTGACGCCTGGGTGTCGTTCTAGATGATCGCGTTCTCTGGGTAAACCAACTCATTTCCAACCAAGAACCCCGAATTCCTTAATCCGCTAACCCGAATCGCTACCACCAGCACCATTGGTATCGGTGAGTTCGCTATACCCATAGACTCGGCTTACGAGAAGGAAAAAAAAAGGAAAAAAAAAACATAAGGCTGACCCGCTCTCGTCCAAACAAAAAGGCATATTCCTCACCTGCGGCAAGATCCTCCACGATGCCGGCCCCGGCGGCGCGATCCTCGCCTACGTACTCACGGGAACGGTGATTTGGAGTGTGATAGCGAGTCTGGGGGAGATGACGGCGCTGATGCCGGTCAAGAGTCCGATCACCGAGTTCGCGACGAGATATATAGATAACGCGGTGGGGTTCGCGACGGGGTGGATGTATTGGTGCGTGTGCCCCCTCTGTGCGCCGGGAAACGCGCCGGGGAGTTGTTTGTTGACCGAGGGGAAACAGGTTCGGGTATGTGTGTGTGTTTGCGGCGCAGATCACGGCGTCGTCTTCGCTGATGGCGTTTAATTACGATAAAGTGATCGTGTGGTCGTTTGGAGCGGATATTAGTCCTGTGCTGTGGATCTTCATCTTCTTGATCTATATGACTGGTACGAATCTGTTGCCGGTTAGGGTAGGTGCCCCGCGGCGACGTGGACGTTGTCCTCCAACCTGAGCGGGGGGGGCTGATGGAGCTATTCTAGTATTACGGGGAGTATGAGTACTTCTGTGGGTGCGTTAAGATGGTCACCATTACGGGGTTGATTTTGTTGATGGTTATTATTACGAATGGGAGCTGTGAGTGTTCAGGCATTCCCCGGATTCGGTAGTTGGTGAGTGAGGCTGATAATATCTGAAGCTAGCATTCCTCATGGAGATAAGATTGGGGATAAATGTAAAGCTAATTTTCGTTCTAAGCCCCTTGGCCACCATTTTGCTATGGGTTATCTGATTCTTTTATTGAAATAGACTGGAAAGGCCATTGGTCTGGCTTCTTCTCTCGCTCATTCAGCAGGTCCGCTTTTGGACAAACCTTCGTATATGAAGGAGACAAGGGACGGCTCTTAGGGTTGTGGTGAGCAAAAACATTCCATCCCTCATGATCATTCCTTATCTACTGAGAACTAACATGGGGTTTCGCCGATATGATTAGGTCCGGAATGACCACCGCCATCTTCTCTTATATTGGAATGGACATTGTAGCCGCCACCGCCGCCGAAACCAAATTCCAAGGAAACTCCGAAAGCATCAAAATGGCCACCAGGAAGATCTCCCTCCGCATCCTCCTCCTCTACTTCTTCGCCATCGTAACCGTCTCGTTCCCCGTCGCGTACGACGATCCACACCTCCTGGTCACCAATCACGGGTTGAAATCCGGCGCCTCGTCGCCCTTCATGATCGCTATTTATAATGCGGGCATCCCGGTGCTTCCACATATACTTAATGCGTTTTTTATCTTTTCGTCGTCGTCGGCGGGAATTAATGCGCTTTACGTTGCGTCTAGGACGTTGCATGCTTTGGCGGTATCCGGAAGGGTGTGGGAGGGGCCAGTTGCGAGGAGGTTGAGGCTTACGAAATTTGGGGTTCCGATGGTGGCGGTTCTGGGGAGTGCGAGTTTTGGACTGTTGGCTTTTATGTCGACTAAAGCGCAGCCCGCAAAGGTAACTATTGGCTAGTTTCTTTATTCTTTGCTTCGCGGCCATAGCCTTATCGCACGTACACTGGTTCGTTACACAATTTAACTAACTATACCCAGGTGCTCCAAGGCCTCATTTCCAACTCTTCGATTTCGATCATGCTGGTGTATATGGTCATATCACTAACATTCATCTTTTTCTACAAAGAGTTAGTACTATATCCGGGACTTCTGATCGAGCAACCCTGACTCTCCTCGCTTATAGACTCGGTCCAGAATTAGGACGCGGCGTGGAAAGTGGGTTATTTCGGAAGGGAAAAAACTACCCTTACAAATCTCACCTCCAGTATATGAGAGCTGTATACGCGTTTGTCGGATGTTCACTATTCATCTTCTTCAACGGATGGGATTCGTTCCTAGGAGGTAGGGCCACTGCTGACAAGTTTCTGCCCGCATACATCAGCGTAAGTTCCCATTCCATACTTCCATCGCCTGGCTGTCTAAACCGAACTAATATGCATTACAGATTTTTGTCTTTCTCATTCTTATATTCCTCTTCAAACTCAATGCTGGCACTTGGCGTAGACAGCCAACCATGCATTATGAAGGGGCGCAAGAAGTTCCGCCACAAGAGCGAAGAGGGTGGCGACGTGTTTGGGAGCCTGGTACAAAACCGACCGAGAAGATTCTCGCCTTCCTACGAGATTGGATTATTTAATCCGATTATGAATACGCGTAGCGTATGTACAATCTGATTTCTTATTGCTGGGGTTCTGGATTTTCATAGATTCTGCAGTGTTATTATTTATGCAGGTATGTTGTATGTATACAACGGGTGGAGACAGTAATTGTTTCATTTATGTTATCGGCATATGTTCCACCTTGCACTGCTTAGAAACCAAGAAGTCACTTGACGTGGTGAGCCTAATGAGATCCCGATACCCGGTTTATGGCTGTGCGTATCCCGTTGGACTGCATGGGATATGGGTCCAAAGACTTTTGGACCCCAACCGTAACCAAATGAACCACATCAAATCTGCCAAGTATGTTTGCATGAATTCAGGATCGGCGGCGTTTGTGCAACGTCAACATTCGGAGCCCTGCAGAAGGGTGGGCTGGGGCGGAGGATTAGTGGATGGGAGTGTCCTGCCTTATCCAATACGAGTTCACGCCGCTCGTGCGAGACAAGGCGAGCGGTAACCTTGGCATCCCTCGGGTGTGCCTAGCCTAAATGATAGTTTGGTGAATGACAAGGCACATCTGTCTCGAGCCAATTAAGAGAGGGGCAAGTGCCACCCGGACCACGTTCCAGAGCTACATCATCTTCCGCTCTTCGGAGAGCATCTTCTTGATGGTGCATCTTCGCACTTATGCCTCCCTCCGAGCTAGACGTTTGCGCTTCTCTTTTCAACCTCCTTTCAACGCGGCGAGACATTGACAACCTCACTTTGGAGATCCTCGGCAGATACAATGTAGATCGCTTAACCGGCAGCCCGCTTCCAGATTACACTGACCGTCTCGACTTCAGCCTTGCTTGCCAGCTGGAATTCATCTTTGATCTCCAACGAGCTCATTTACAGTCTCGCACTCCATTTAGTAGCTGGGACTCTTCGGGCCTCACTGAGCGACTGCCTTATTTAATAAGCCTTCAGACGGCGAAGGGCGCGTTTGGGTGTCTTAGTCGGCTCGCAGAAGGCTTTATCGCCAGGTTTGGTGGCGGTCAAGAGGGCGAGATATCGTCGAAACGGAATGTGTTTGTTCGCGCACTTGTGTCTGGCACCCGGATGCTTTGTCTGCATCCGGGAGTCACCTCTGGGGAGATGATAAAACCATTTCTGGGCAATGACTTCAGTTTCTGGGAGCAGATTCTGATGCGGACCTGCGATGTGGCTCTTAGCAGGGTACCTAGGGTACACCCGACCCTGCGGCTTCCAAGATTGGACGGGAAAACGGTATATCAATCCATCCACTTTATTCCTTCAAAGCTAACTGCCTGACTTGGCGCCTAGCCCCCCATAGATGATTCCGGCCTATTGAGAGTAGCGACTGAATGCGCCGCAGATTTCCTTAATGATACCTCCTTCAAGTACTGGACCTTGTACGATATTTCGTGCAGCGTTGTTGCGGCCTATATTCAGCATCGGGCAGCTGCTGAGGATGCAGTAAGCGAAGATGCTATATTTGATGATCACACCAGTGAGGATGCGGCAGGTGGGGATGACGCGAGCGAGACGGCGAAACTTTTGGGTACTCTAGCCGCTAAAATCGCAGATAATGCTATTGCAGAAGCCCTCAGGGTGTACGGGATGTCTGGAGGCGGTGAACGGTCTGCCGTACTGCTGATGGATATAATCGAAGTGCTCAATCCTATCTTAGTGGTCCATCCCAATCTGTCGTGCCAAGTGGGATACGAAGAGCTTCTGGTAATATGAAAACCCCGTAGTTATCGCTTCTCTCATTCTATTAGGTATAGCTAATAGGAGAAATCTGTTTGTAGGGCCATCCCCGCTACCGCGACCACAGTCCCACGCAATCCCAAAACATTCATAAGATGTCAGCTCTCAAGCAGTTCCAAAAGACTCTCAAGCAACGCGAATCCGTACTCCGCGATAGTAATGAGGAACTCCCTATGCTACTATCTGATATTGAACGTGTGTGCTCGGATATCGCCGACGCATATATCGGCCCTTCCAGCAAACATGCCAGCTATGTTGTAGAGAACCACAAACACATCGGGCCTGCGAGCCCTCGGTCATTTCCAGAAGATAGCCGGTCGATACAGACGCTGAAGTTGTATGCCACTAATTGTGAATCAACTCATATCATCGCAGATGGTCCAAAGGTAGCTCAGATGCTGCGAGATGCCGAGGAGCAACGGTCGAGATGGGTGAGTAACCTATTTGCGACACCCATACAGACCCGCTCTACCCATTTCATGTAAACCCGAAATCTATTCCCCTTATTCCCTTCAAACATTCACCACCGCCGGGGCTAATGATGCATTCCTTAGAAAAACGGATCCCTGTACTTCCCAACGGGCTTAAAATGCCCATTTTGTCCCAGTAAAGCAACGCCCTTCAAACTTCTTAGAGAAATCTCACCTTTAAATCAGGTTTTGGGTTTGGCAAACCGAAAATGGCAAGAACTTGACGAATTGCGAAGATCTCGAGAGACGAGTTTTATGCTGGGTGTGTCCGCGGGGGGTGCCGGTGTCCCTTGGGCCCCGATTGGAGGACATGCGCCCGAAGAGACATTTCTAAGCAAAGGGAGTCAGCCAACATACTCGCCATCTTCACGGGGTCATAACCGTGAATCAACCCTCAGTTCCGGTCCGCCTGTTTCTGAGTACCGAGCCCCCGAGTACCGAGCCCCCGACCAGTTTCCCGAACATGCGGGCTCCGAAGTGGGTTCTCAACTTACAACCAGTGCGAGCTTGCACTGGGGCGGTTTCAAAAAAATCATACGCGTGGGGAAGAAACCGCCAGGGACATTTTCAGACACTCCCCTGCGGACACCTCTTCATCGCTTATTCCAAGGGGGGGCAGAAGTCAATGTTACTCTTTCAGCCAACTGCGAACGCCTGATTACGTGGACGAATAAAAGCCTAGGACTATATGAAATATCCGAGCAAGGCGAGACACGGGAGTTGATGGTTACTCCTCTTTCCGAGAAGGATCAGCCCCATATGATTTTAGCATCCGTAACCTACTGTGTCATCGTCCATAAGGGACCCAACAGCGATGAGGCAAGTTCCCAATTGAGCATTGGATACCGAAGTGAGAGCGTCCAAGCTGACATGAGGGAACAGATCGTCTTCTACGAGCTAAGTCAGCAATTCAGGCGCATGACCGCGTACAAAACTCAGGAGCCGATTCAAAGCTTGGCGCTCTCTCCCGACGATACTCACCTAGCCGTTGGGTTTACTAATGAGACTATTCAACTATTAAGGCTGAATAGGCTAAGTCGGCAGACAACTGTAACGGTGTCGAACTTGCCGTTGCGCACATCCTCTCGGACATCCCCACGCTCGAGTCCGCCCATTGTGAGCCTCTCATTCTCTGTAGACAAGACCCAACTAGCGGCTGCCGCGCGCGACGGCACGGTGGTCAGTGCATTCACGTCTGTGATGCCATTTACTTCTCGCAAAGGACCTTATATCGATGAGTCTATTGGCGTGGTATGTCAATGCTCCCATTGCTCTGTTTCCACGTAAATACCATTTTACTGACCGATCTCCACAGCGCGGAGACGACGACCAAGGAGTCTCATTCGTCATCTGCTGCCCGGGAAGAAGCCTCCTTTGCGTAACCTACTGGACCCGCTCCGGGATCCCCCTCCTAATTGATTGCGCTGCAAAAAAGAGCCAGCGATTGAATAAGCCGACCACCCGTCTGGACATCGGGACGCGCATCCAACAGGCCGCCTTCTCAAAATCAGGGAGCATCCTAGTTCTCATCAACAGCGCAGGGAACATCTTCAAAATCTCCACGGACGATATAGATCATATTAAAGCCGAGGCGATCGGCAGATCTCGCTGGGTCCCGCGCGTTGTGGGGAAGTCCCAGCCTCTAGAGATGAGGATCTCGGACGATGAGAGGAACCTAAAGGTGGTATTCACGAAGGATAACTACATCCATATTACTAATTATAGACTCCAACTCTGACTGTGGGACCTATTTCGGTTTTTCGACTTGGAAGTACACTCGGACGCCATTCCCCGAACACCCGACATTAGGGAAGAAATATAGAGGTAGGAGATGATGATTGAGCTCCGCTGCTACTCTGCCCATCCAGGGATCACACCGGAGCATTCGTTCGCCAGCCGGTTACGAGATATGGAGCCGTGGTGGAGCCGTTCTAGCCCAGTTGCAAAATAACTCGCTTTTCCAATAGCCAGCGCATTCGCAAAGGGGACGGCTTTCCGATTCAGCTTGACGAGACGTAGAGCAGGGCCGGGCAGACGCACCGATCTCTCGCAACTAGAGCCTCGGCGGTACCATGTACATCCACGCCAAGAGAAAAAAATCCCGCTCTTTTTAGCACAGCGGCTGACGCGCGTCGCTCGGGGACCCTACACCATAACGAACGATTGCGCCATGCCAAGCCCTTGATAGCACGCAGCCTTGTATCGCGATCAGAGGGTGGGGATAAGAGAGGGCTGCTCCGCATTCAGTATTGGGTATTTGTAATGTGGGTGGACGCGAGGGTGCTTTGAGGATATGATATGTAGTACAAGGTTCAGGGTTCCGGTGGGCACACAACTGCTGGGCCGGCCCAGCCTTGTATCTAGATCGTCACTTAAATCAGCATTAATTAAAACTCACTTTGCGATCAACTATGTTACTATTTACCCCTTTTGTGTATTGGCGAACACTGGAAATTCTAGTGCGTCCGCCTCGATAATAGCATTTAGTATTGAGTCGTTACATCCTTTGGGTGGAATTGCACCAGAAAATCCTCCCACAAGCTGGCTCTCGATGGGTCAGTTCATCATTATCAATGTAGATTGAACTCTTGCACCTTTTCGGGGGGATTTGGACATCTATTGGACCGGAAGCTATCCTCGTCGCCAATGACATCATCGCATAATCTCTGCCAGCCTCACGCTTAGTTCTTCAACTAACTGCTCTCAAATGCCTGTGTATCAATATCGCCCTAAATGGAGATTGCATGTGATTGTAATTACTCAAGTGCTATAGAGAGCTTCTATTTTTTGTAGCACTATAAATTGGCAAGGATGAGGTCTGACCGGTTGGGGTGGATTAGTGGGTAAGAGTGCCCGGTGACCCTGCCAAGTATTATTACTAATCACTTGCAGCATAAAGCTTGCGAAAATGGTTTTATTGGAATTTATTGTGCCCCGTACCTAGTGATAATCATGCTATGGTCGATCAGCTGGGGAAAGCTGCCACTAGGGTGACTAGCAAAGCGCTCTTTCTCAGGGCGGGCGCTTGCTCCACATGGGATTTATTGATATGCTGTGCTGGAATAAGGTATCTCAATTTTGTTCCTTCCTATTGTCTGTTGGTCGTGGGTGGGCTGAAGGCGTGAAGAATAGCTGCTCCCTAGTGCGATCTCAGTATGTAAATTGCACTAGCGCCAGCGAGTTCCTGCCCTAGTGCGGCCACGGCGCCTTCTGGACAGAGACATCCCGTCGCTAGCTGCGAAATTCCCTCGCGGGCCTCGTGCATGCTGGAATGGGCGCATTGGAATGACCGCATCCGAAACATGTAGATCCATTACGCCGGCGGAATGGCATTGAATTCCACATCCAATTACCTTGTTTGCATTTCTTCAATTCGAGCATAAGAACGTCTGGGAATGCTTGCTCTTGTAATAATCTAAACAATTAAATTCCGTGCTTTCCGTCGAACAAGACTTTGCACCACCCATATTTCAATAGCGCAACCTCCGTGCTTATAGCGGAGGCAAGAGGAGATGCTCCCTGGGTTGGGAATACAAAAGGTGGGTTGGCGGAACTGCGGGTTGGTGCGGAAAAAGGCCGTAGGGGCAAGAATATTAGTTGAAGACGCCGGGTTAGTTGGGAGTGGGGGGACGTGCCACTTGTGTCCAAAGTAGGCCGTGATTTGTTGGATTGAGATGGATTCCTCGGTATTGGGGGATTTGGGGAGCGTGGATAGCTTGAGCCGTACCGATTGGGTTTGAGAGAAGTACCCTGTTGTTCTGTCATGTCTATGAGGTACCAATGGACGGCAGGAATGAGGGAGATGTCGAGCGGAAAACACTCTCTCCCTTTCCTATAGTTATTGGCCAAACCTGGATCAGTTAGTCCCCAGCAGCCGTAATATGAAAAAAATGTAGAAGTGGGAACCGGCTCTTTCTGAATCCATTTATTTGGCTCTCATGCTCCAGGAATTGGCAATACGCTCTGAATCTTTTTCTCTTAGCCGTGGTGGGTCTTGGAATCATTAGCCTTAGTTGGCTAGAACGGGAAGGTGCTGGGGTTCACGAGGGGCCTTGCCGGTCGCTCTAGGTAAGATCTCGAAAAGGGCCTTGGGAGCATTTCTGTTATGTCAGTGGGAATTCCGTGATCTGAAGAATAGATTGGAGTGTGTTCACCTCTGCACGGGGAACTTGTACTCACCGCGTTGGATGTTAGACACCAGGTCCCTGTGTATATACTATTAGCACCGAGTCGGCGTTGGCACTCGTAGTATAAGTTCTTACGCGCCGGTTAGCTATTCTTTAAGAATACAACTCGCCTCTCTGCCACTTCGTTCACATGCTCTAACTGTTCACCGTTCGCCATTAGCCATGCGCACCGCCCGGCGAGTGACCAAGGGCTTAGCGGCCTCCTGTGCCCGCACATACGGGGTCGCTATAGGCCGGCCGTTTCTCTAGCTGGGGCCCGGATCCGTGGTAGTACTATTAGTATTCAGGGCATTTCCGCTATAACAGTCTTTGTCTATGCCACCAGTGAGCCAAATGTTCAAAGGACTCTTAGGACTCACGCTAGGGTGGCTCTTAACCTCGCACCTCACCCCCCGTTCGCCCAGCTTACGGGAGTTTGGCCTCGCCAAGGGAAACTTGTTCGCTACGTGCGTTTTCCCTGTTATGGGATACAGATCTCTGGCATAATAAAGCTCCCTCGGTAGAGGCCGCTTTAAGCCATTTGCCTCCGTCATTCTAGGCTAACGATTACGCGGTCGGGAATTGAACGCGCAGTTAAAAACTTAGGTCCTAGAATATATATAGCTGTTGCGATTGCGGGTGGTTTTCGAGAATTAATTAATGGCTCCTGGCGCATTTTAGCGCGTGCGCCTCCGAAGGCTTCATTCGTTGGAGTGTGAATAAGCGAGTTGATGGCAAAAAGCAAGTTGTGTTCAGTCTTTGATAGGCTTGGTCCCCATATGGATTGCTCAATTCGCCCTAGAGAAGCCGGAGGAGTGGCGGGGTATACCGCCTCTTACTAAGTTAGAATTACCACTAGCTAGAGGGTCTCCACTATATATATCAAGATTCCTCATAACAACAGATGAAGACAGCAGTAAGTTGTAAAAAATGAAGGCGGCCGTATAGCGCGTCAACACGAGGTGTTGAGCTAAATCATCAAATACATCGACCGACTTTACCCCGGCCAACATAGCGGGACAGTGACAAGCAAACCCAACAGTTAAGCAGATTCGTATCCAGCCGCTCAATCAACCCTATACGTACTCTGCAGTGACCGTATCATACTCCACCCCCCCATAAACCAACGAGTACCTCGTCTCTGCTGAATAACAAGTCATCTTCACCTCCCACTCAACCACATACCACATCTTCCCGTCAAGTCCCTGTTTCTGCTTGAACGACAGGCATGGGATCTTCGACAGGTCTGCGGTAAGTTTGACCAGGTTCCTGACGCCCGTGTCCGCGTGAATGGGGGCGCCAACGTTGTATGGATCTTCACAGCATTTGATAGTCGCGTAAACGGTTTTGGGGGGGCCTTGGGAAACTGTCTGGACATTGTAATAGGAAAAAGTTGTCGGTTCATTTTCTTTCACGTCGTCGCCCTGAATGGGAGGTTAGCTAGGGAGTAGGGGTTGAAGGCGATGGCGAGGCTACCTTTTGGATGAGCCAGCTCATTGCGAGGACAAGATAGGTCCCTTTAAAGCCATCCCATTTTCTAGATGAATACCGCATGAGTATGATAATTTAAGTGGGATGGAAGGGTTTTTTACTTCGTGTTGCCGTTGTGGATATCAGCATTGTAGGTTGTTCGAATCTCTATGCCGTAGTGCTTTCGTGCGCACCTGGAGGTGACACGAACATCTGCTAAGGTCGGCGCTACCTCCTCTAGGCCCTTCATCAGGGCTCCCCTCACAACCGCCGTCCAGCTATTGCGGCATTATTTAGTATGTATACGGTATAGCGCGTTGGAGCGGGATATACCTATTGATGGTTTGGATAACCTCAATGTTCCGGCTAATTGAGACAGTAATCCTTTCTTTCAAATATGCGTTCTGACCAAAACCTCCCACCATTAACACGGCTCTGACATCTCTTTTAGTGCCTTTTATCTGAGCCTTCACCAGCGAGATAACTTCGTTGACCACTGGGTCAAATATAGCACGGACTTCTCTATTTAATAGGCGAAGCTTGCCGGCGCGTTCCACTCCAAGCGCGGAGTTTTTACTGATTCCAGGAACTAGGGTTATGAAGATTGATTAGGTTTGAACGCGGATCTGTGGCGTAAATCTACCTACTCGGGACGGTGAAGAAGTCTTCACTTCTGTCTCCAGCGAACGACCGCTTTATCTTGGTGTCAAAGACCTCGATTGCCTATTTGAAGTTAGAGATGCTTCACACCAAGCGACCTGTAGAGTATACATCTGCCAAAATTTCCTCGTCCCAGTTAGGGTCATTTCGGAACCTATCTCTAAGCAGCTTTGCGAAGATGCGATTAAGAAATGTGCTGCCACACAATGAGCCACTTCCGGCAGCTGCTTCCTTGATTTGAAGGATCGGTTTTAAGGCCGTTACCGTGTACGAAATTAAGTCAACAGTACTGGTTGAAGCTATGGTCAATAAGGTTCAGGGGCGGTGGAGAGTATTAGGAAAAGGAGATCTATTACCCGCCACCCGCGTCACAAACAACAAACGTGTCGCCGACTTTGATGTTATGCGGATCCATCGCGTGGAGAGCGTACACGGCAGCGGCTTCTGGCTCAGATATGACGTGTAACCTAGTGCCGCTTCCCATTCCTGCTTTCTCAGCGCAGGCGCGTGTCTTAGCTTTCGCAGAATCAGACCACATAGCGGGAATAGTAATGACCCATTCCCTTGGTGTTGTTCGAAGAACAACTGACGGTAGCTTTTGACTCAGGACGTATTCTGCGTTCTGCCGCAGCGCGGTGAGAAAGTCAATGATAAGTTTCTCATAAGGAACATCGTAGCTTGGAGGCAATGCGCTATCACTTGGGTATTTTGCCGCGAGGCTGGATTGCGTCCTCGTTTGTGTAGGATCGAGGTCTAGCTTGAACCACTCGTGGCGCTCTTCAAGTTCCTTAATCTGGTAGCCCCATTTATAGATGGAACCGGTGTACTTTAGCATTCTATAGTCCCGGAAGTGATGTTAGTATATCACTACGTGATCGCAATTATGTAAGCGACTGACGTAGGAACCTTCTCTCGGGTGATTCCTTCAGCGCCTGGCCATTGTTGAATGGGCTCCTGGTAATCATGCTGACGGCCATTGATATATCAGCCTGGTTAACTCAAAAAAATACTAGCCACTGCAGACCTTGCTCGTTTGTGCCCACGCAAGTCCGCTGTAGGTTGTCCCGAAGTCGCAAGCGATAAGAATCTTCCGGGCCACATCCGTGATTTCGAGGTTACTAGAGTCAGATCCCATCGGGAAAGTGTCCGCTGTTAGGATGGTGTTCGCTGTTTAGTGCAGTTGACAGAGGCTACTGAGCTCTTGTCCTCTAACTACAGTTGCAGTATAAGGACCGAACAAAATGCGGAGAGTGGGGTATTATTTTAAAGAGTCACAAACCAAAAGTTAGGTTGGGGTAAGGCTGGGGTAAGGCTGGGGTTGGTTCTCAATTCGAGGGCATTGGCTAGTCATCGCAGCATCTGACTCCGTAGCTGGTCACCGGTTGGTCAAGGCAACAGTCTACCCCTCCGGAATGGCCCCACATGTTTTACGAGGTAGTGTTGGCTCAACCTCGTCACTCGAAATGCTATTGGTTGTCTTACCATTAGGATACGAAAATACCCGCTCTTATCGCAAGGCTGAGTTTCCGTGAGTAGGTTGGTTGGCTTGAGAGGGGTAGGTGTGGAACCTCGCGAATTCTGCCTTGCGACTTTTATCTCAGCCAATATCGTTGCTGCACCAAGCCTTGGGACAGCCGCATGGCGACCGGTAGGAACCTCGGCTTCTTCATTCACATTCGACAGTTCCGGGAAGGCTTGTTCACCGAAAGGCCATATCGATATGGCAGATGCTCAGATAGTATGCTAGCCACCTCCGAGGTGGTAATGAAGAGGGACGAATGAAACGGCTAACTAAGGATGGATTGCTAGGAAGAAGTACGCGAGCCCTGCGAAGCGTCCGTCTCTGAACACTGTACCTCCGAGCACTTTGCCCGAGCTCAAGAGCATGAGGAAAGTGATGAGGAAGTTCAATTCGACCAACCTAGGGAACCGCACCGGAAGTCTAACGACGGCGAGAGTGGGACCAAGCGCGGGAATTCCGAGGATGTGGCCTTTCTCATCCAAGAAGCTAGCAACCGGTTGAACCACGAAATGCAGAGGAACGCCCATCTCGAGGCGGTTCTCACCGAAACCGAGAAGCACTTCGTAGAGCAGATGAGAAAACTGCACGAAGAGAAAGCTGAAATGGAAGCTCAAATCCGAAAGCTCACAACCGAAAAGACCAGGCTTATGTCCGACCTAGAAGAAAGCAAGAACGTTCTATTTGAGCTCCGACCCGAAGAACAGGTCAGCGATGCCGAGATCCAGGGGCGATACACAGAATTATGTGGTGCGATAGAGACATGGATCGATCTCGCGACGGATGGAGACGACGTCGAAGATTTTGGAGCAAGATTTCTGAAGTTGTGGAAAAAGATGAGGAGGCCTAATCCTATTTATAATGCCCTAGGAGACCTCGAATCGGATCTTCCCAATCTAATGGCTCACGATAATTTTGATTATTTTGTTCTCACGGCGCTTATCCAGGGGTCGCTAGATACGGAGATGGCCATTAGATATCCGATCGGTATTTCTCAAACGGTGCTGACGGTCTTGAAGGAAGTGCAGCGTGGTATGGCCATGTTGGAGCCGCCTAAGGGTAAGTTGTTAGCAAGGACTTCTGCGGGTGGAACGTAACTCTACTATTCTAACTACGGGGACGGGGAATTTCTATAAACTTGCTTGTCTGGCAACCAAAAACTAAAAACTCCTAGATAAATCCTACATCGGAACCTGGCGCTCCGACGCACTAAAAGCCTTAACATCCATCCAAGAAGTTAAAGAAGCCCGCGACGCTCACGCCGAGGAATGTACCCGCGACCTCCTAGCAACCCTCCTTAAACCCCTCCTCTCCAAATCCGCCGACCTCGAAACCCTCGAATCAAAACTTCTCGGGAATGTCATCAAACCCGCCTTCGAACTCTCGGAGATGATGTGTATCTCCACGCATCGATATGCAATTAGGTATCCTAAGAAAGTGTCTAGTGGGATAGTTCCTAAGAACCTAGATGGGTGGACGACGGTCAAGAAGTTGGAGAGCATTGAGAGGGCTGTAAGGAGATTGCATCCTGCGTTGTTGTTACTGGATAGAGGGGAACATTTTCCGGTTGTTTTGGTGAAGCCGGTTGTGGTGGTGAGTTTGAGAAAGGCTCAGTGAGTATAGGGTGGGGCGTGGTGCATGTGGAGGAATGCGATTCGGTCTATTGTCTTTTTTACTATCTTATGCGCTAATAGAAGAAGTAAGTGCGTCAGAAGAACCTGTAGTACATAAAATCATGTGTACTAGGTCTAAGTGGACGGGGAGCTAAATTAATCGAGGACCGAGAAGAGCCATCGTTGATCCTATGGAATAACTAGAGCGCCACGGTGAATGCCAAACGAGAATAAAGGTAATTATAGGCTGAAATCTCCAGCATACCAGCAGCGCGAGGGCTGCAGCATCCAGCTTTTCCCACTTCTTACTTATAGAGCAACCACTAAACATCGACGCTGAAGCTAATCTGTGAAATGCCCTGTTGCAGGCAGACCTCGCTGCCTTAGCGCATGAGCTTAGGATCTCCATAGCATGCCCATATACCCCCTGAGCTAATTATGACCGACCCGGAAGGGGTGAAATATAGCCCCGGTTGCGCGTAGAACCATTATCTAGAAGGCCGCTGATATTGCCACGGGGCAAAATGCTAATGCCACGGGATCTCGTGACCTTAATGCCACAGCCGTGGCATTAACATTACTAGTGCCACGGCCATGGTATTAGCATTACTGCTACCACGGCCATGGCATTAGCGTTACTAGTGCCACGGCTGTGGCAGAAGTATTGTTGGATAATGTGGAGTGTCATGAAGTCCCGATTTCATATGCCTAAAAGGCACCCAGGATAGATTCAATTACAACAATTCTAAACTATGGGAAGAAGAGGGGTGGGGGGTGGCTGGAAGCTATATACATATAAGTTAAATCTACATGACATTGGTGGCCTGTGCTTGTAGTATTGAGGACTTTGCTTACAAGAATGTATACACATTTTGGTACACATTCTTGTAAGTGAAACCTAGTGCCAGTATATCGCAGATGAGCTCTAGCTGTATATGATTGCTTGAGCTACAAGGCCAGCCATGACATAGAGCGAATATTCCCAACCTCCTCCTAACCTCCTCCTAACCTCTCTCCAGCCTTCTTGAAGATTCTCAACATCTAGTGATAATACTAACTACATATGTATAAATACCTCATCTTTCTCTACTTGAGATCCTCTTTTTTTTCTTTCTTTTCTCTTTACGGTTACATGTTATATTCTAATAGTACCTTCTTCTGAATTCTTAAAGTAAACTTATAATATCTAACACTACTGCTACTACTTACAACGTCTACTGCTACCTAAGTCTGTCTGCAACACCCATAGCTATCTATAATATCTGTTACTACCTAAATCTGCTTACAATACCTACAGTTACCTACAACATCTGTTGTTACCTAAGCCTGCCTGCAACACTCATAACTACTTACAACATCTTCGACTGTCAACAACACTTACCAAAATAAGTCTTCTTCCACCAAATAAAGGTTCTGAATACCCTGATCGACAAAGTATGCTTGAAGCTATTCAATCTCATGCAAAGGAGAATGACTATGCAGTAACTATTCATTATTCTAGTACTAAGGATGGTACTGTTTATATTGGATACAACCATAGTAGACAGTATCAGGCTCGATATGAAATTAAAGATAATACTAGAATTCGAGATACTGGAACCTGTCTTACTGGTTGCTTGTTTTCAATTTGTGGAGCTGTTAAAGATAGCATTTGGACTTTTAAAATCTGCAATCCAGAGCATAACCACCCACCTTCTATCCATCCAATTGCACATCCAATACATCAACGTTTACCTAATGAGTTGATAACTTAGGTAAAAACAATGTCAGTATCTGGAACAGCACCTCGCGAAATCATGACTACCCTTCAACAAACCTCTAACCATCCAGTACGTAGTCATGATATTTTCAATATTCAGCAGAAGCTATGACTAGAAGGTTTAGGCGGAAAAATACCAATCGAAAGTCTTATTGCCTTGCTTTCTGAAAACAACTGAACTTTAGAATATCGTACAGATAGTATTGGAAGAATTACTCATCTGTTTTTTGCCCATCCTCACTTTATTAAACTTCTTCAACAGTATCTCAAGATTCTGTTGCTTGACTGCACATATAAGACCAACAAATTCAAGATACCACTTTTGAATATTGTTGGAACTACTTGCTTAGGCAAAAACTTTTATGTTGCATTTGCTTTTCTGATTAAAGAAGAGGAAGAAGATTATCATTGGGCAATGGGACAGTTACGCAGTCTTTTCACTGATCTAGGTCAGCTTAAAGTAGCAGTAACAGATTAAGAACTAGCTTTAATGAATAGTATTCGCTCTGTATTTTCACTGTCTCAGTGAATACTTTGCATTTGGCATATTGAAAAAAATGTTCTCACAAATGCACAAAAGTATTTTACTTTAGAAGAAATTCGAAATAGATTTATGGCTATTTGGAAAGAGGTAGTTTATAGTTCAACATCAGATATCTTTGAAACACACTGGGAAAAGCTTTACGAAAGCTATAATAATGACTTTCCTGATCTTATATCCTATCTATAGAGTACTTGGTTGATGCCTTAGAAATGACTCTTTGTTCGAGCCTATATGGACCAGTATCTTCATTTTGGAAATACTGTTACTTTACGAGTTGAGAGGGCACACAGTAAGCTTAAGTCTTGTCTCAAGGTATCAACAAGAGATCTTAAAACTGTTTTCGAAAAGATTGACCTTTTGCTCAGCAATAAGCATAGAGAACATAATGGTGCCTTATCTCAAGATCGTCTACGAACTCTTCATATAGCCAGGGAGTCTTTATACAGTCAACTATTAGGCCGAATATCGAATTTTGCTCTTGGAAAGATTTGGGAACAACAGCATCGTCTAGTTTCACTAGAACTGTTGCCAACTTGTACTCAAACATTCAGCCAGTCAATGGGACTTCCTTGCGCTCACCAAATTCAAGACCGGCTTCGTCAACAGCAAGTTCTTTTACTAGATGACGTTCATTATCATTGGTACTATTGTCCTCAAGTGCTACCTTCTACAATACCTATTATTTTAAATCCTACAATTGTACAGCCTCGCGGATGCCCTACAACAAAACCAACACCCTCTAAGTGACGTCTCAATCGTGCTGCTATCACTCATCAAGCAGTATCCTCAACACAATGAAATCCTTCAGCATTTGAGCAAGTTGCTCTATCTACACGATATCATACAATTGCTTACAAGGTAACAGAAACCTCTACCAGAACTGAGATTAGCAGAACTCATAGTGGCAGAAACTTTTAATTTTGTATTTAAGATTTTTATGTATATTAGTCATTAATAAAGAACTCTCTGCTCTTGTAGCTCCCTACAGCATACTTCAGTGAGAGTATTGGGTATCAATCCACTGCCATAGGTGGCACCAGTAGTGTTAATGCCATAGCCGTGGTAGTAGTAATGTTAATGCCACAGCCGTGGCACTAGTAACGCTAATGCCACAGCCGTGGCAGTAGTAATGTTAATGCCACGGCCGTGGCATTAAGGTCACGAGATCTGTGGCATTAGCATTTTTTGCCCGTGGCATTAGCATTTTGCCCCGTGGCAATATCAGCCGCCTATCTAAAATTGAGCAAACCTCGGTAGCCCCCAGCATTAAAGCAGCCACTTCCGAGGCTCACCGCCAAGCGTTTACTTAAAGCTCTTTTGTGGCCTGGCTGAATTCATGCGAACGATGCAGCTTCAAGATGATGATATTGCTGACAGGCCTGGACTATCCTAATACTGATCTCACGAAACGAATCTATTTTACTATGTCTTTAACTGCTAGTCGAGCAGTGGTTTTCTCGAGTCGCTCCGTTGAACGAAAAAGCTGCTAATTATCAACTCACCTGGTTCGGAGAACGGAATCGCAACGCAGTTATTCCCGATGCGCCAAAGAATTACTTGAGGTGTCTTATCAGGGATCTGCGCGTCCAACGAGAAACATGTCACTGTAGCGGCGCATTGCCTACTGCGGGATGCACGATGATTTGTTCTTGCAGGCGAGTAATACCTAGGGGGTACTAGGCTTCATACTTTCACTTCGTCCACTGATACGCACATCTAGGCAAAAGTAGCAGTTTGCTAGGCTAATCTCTACGAGAATATCCCGGCTAAATCCGGTTCCCCTTGCTCCAACTCTTGCCTACATACTCCTAAATAAACATCCTTACAGTCTTTTAACAACTTGTCGATGTACTCTCTAGCGCCGCTCAACCCTAGGATTCTAGCACGGGCGAGATGGAGCGCTAGAAGCTCTTGTTTAGGAAGATCGGCTTTGTCTGCGCTAACAAATTAAACTCGTTCTCTCGTATTCCCTGGTCGGAGCACTGATTTTACAAGCAGTTGGGAGATTCCGGGTGGATCTTTCATCGACGGGAGGTTTGCGACTTTGGGCGGTTACTTGATCGAAATGCCCAGAGACTACGCACTAGTGGTTGTCACGAGCGAGAAAAGTCGCACGCGATGTGGATATGCAGCTGAGCGTTGTAGTCTGCATGCTGCCGCCAACCGGAGCGAGACGCAGAACGGTATGGGGGGTCTTGTTTGCCTGGCCTTTAACTATCCATCATCCCTATCAGCGTATTCACTCGATAATCAGCGGAACCTATGGGATAGATAGAAGTAGTTGACTAGAATGTTAGTGAGTTCTGCTGTACGACTTGTTAACCACTTAGGTGGCTAAGATGACCACATGGGGATCTTCTGATCTAGGCGATCAAGGACTTGTGGGAAGGGGCATGAGTCTGTATCGTCGCGTGGGTCTACGTTATCTCCCAGGTAGTCATAGCAACTCAAGACGTAGTTTAAAAGGTTGTCTTTGCCCTCCCTGTTAGGGTTTTCCTCGAGCGAAAGCCGAAGCAGTTTGACAGCGTCAAATGGTGATGGACGATCGGACACCGCAGGTGAGGCTTTGAGAGTTTGCTCAGAGATACTCTCCCCTCTCATCCGCTTGGGTGGTGTTAGGCTGGCATGGTGTAAGCTTATGGTATTTTCAGGGGATCTCTGGCGGTAATGTTCAGTTGGCGAAATGGTAGATGTGTGCTTAATGCCATGTATCTGAAAGAGGGAGCCCTGGCGCGATCGATTATCCTTGTCAGTTGCCGTTGGTTGGGACATGTGATATAAAGTTTTGGCGGAGCGCGGGCTGAGGACGGCTTGTGGTGGACGGAGAAAGAAATGTGAGACGAGACGAGAAATTGATAGGGGAACACACATGACACTAGGCTATCTGACTTACAATTCTATGCCCATACCTCATTAACATAAGAATTATTTCTTCTATAAGATGCCTCGTGGTCGACCTCAAGATACGCAAATGAAGAATAGAAGGCAGGCAATCGTGCACGGATCTAGAGGTGCTGGTAGAAGAAAGAGTTAAGCAGCTGCTGAGGCAGTACGTAAGCCATTTGATATTGCTATTGGGACATCTGCACTATTAGGGGTTAGGGCTGAGGCATACCTATAGGTTTGTGTCATGCCGCTTTAGATTCCAAAAAGCCGCAAAAGAACTGCTCTCGTCTTGTGGAACTCTCTTACCGCCAACGCAGCATATCGTAAAATAGCATATAATATAGCAACACGGTATACCCCTCGCTAGGCGGGGCTCTGGTTAGGCAGAGATAATGGCGAGGATTGGCCATTTTTCGGCCGAGCGACTAATGTAGTGCTGATGGGGATGGGATTCCTTTAGAAGCCGGCCAGGAGCCTAGTGTTATGGACGGAAGAGTCACTAGTAGTTTCTGTATAAGCATGGTTCTGTCTCCTATTCCTGGATATGGGGCTGAAACTTGCGAATCGCGTAAATATTGCAATTTTAGAAGAGGTCTTTGCTTTACTAATGCAAGACTAGTGTGAACATGGTGGGAGAAACATGCGCCATAGACGGGGTACCGGGAGGAGGCGGGCGAGAGGTGGTTAGCAAAGGATGGATAGTTATACAGGTAGCCCTGAAGTTGAGTAAAGCCCTAGATATTAACTATACCAACGGGAAAAAGGACAAAAGCAAAAAAACCTGATATCATAGCGGAGGAGCAGGTTTATGGTATATAGATTTCTGTCATTGTATATTGGGTTATTTACCGAAATACCCTCATTTTCAATTTTAATTACTCAGCTAATGTCACTTATCAGTAAGCAGTGAATATCACCAAGCGGTGAACTTTTCGTAATCATATTATCTTTCTACTTCAACACGTGTTTTCTCCATAATCACAACATGTCAAGTCAATCGAAAGAAGCTAGAATAGTCCTAGCCATCGAAGCTCTCCAATGCAACCAGAAATTAACTATTTATAAAGCTGTACAAATTTATAATGTATCCGATACTACCCTCTACTCCAGAATGAATAGCAGACAATCAAAGGCAGAAACCAGACCGAATATTTGACTTCTAGATGAATTGGAGAAGGAGGTCCTTATTCAGCATATAGTTGACCTAAATGATTGAAAGTTTTTTTCCTGACTGAAAGATATAGAAGATATGGCCAACACAATTCTCGCATCATATTATAGACCTCTGATCGGTAAGCTCTGGGCACATTGACTTGTAAAGTGCACCTCAGAGCTAAAGACGTGTTTTTCATGTTTCTATAACTACTAAAGGGCCCAATATGAAGATCTTAAACTTCTTGAAGTTTGGTTCCAGTATGTTGCAAATGTGAAGGCTAAATATGGTATTCAAGATAGCAACATCTGGAACTTTGATGAGACTGGATTTATAATTAGAGTGATTTCTAGTAGTATAGTCATCACAAAGACTGATCGAAAGGAGAAAAGAAAGAGAATACAGCCTAGCAATCAAGAATGGGCTACTGCTATTACTTGTGTCAATGTAGAAGGCCATAATATTCCTTCATTTTTGGTGGTCAAGGATATGGTTCACCTTACTAATTGGTATACTGAAGGTGGCTTACTACACAACTGGGTGGTTAAATCAACTGAAAATAGATAGATGGATAATGTAATAGGCTTGGATTAGATTCAACATTTCAATAAATATACTTGTTCTTTGAAGAAAGGTGAATATCAGATATTAATACTTGATGAGTATGAAAGTCATATATTTATCAAGTTTGATGAATACTACAAGACTCACAATATTATGACTGTTTATCTTCCTTCTTATTCGTCACACCTAACCTAGCCACTTGATGTCGTGTGTTTTGGAGTTTTTAAACAGAATTACAGACTCGAACTCAACATTTTCATCAAAGTGCACATCACACATATTACGAAAACCAAATTTTTTATTGCATTTCAGGCAGCATACTATAAGACTATAATACCAAAAAACATCAAAGTTGGGTTCTGTAGTGCTGGTTTAGTTCCTTTTAATCCACAAGCTGTCATTTCAAAGCTAGATGTCAAGTTGCAGGCTTCTATACCTACCAGACCTCCTCCTACTGAAGCCGATTTTTGGGTCTTCAAAATACCACATAACATAACTGAGGGACTCTTTCAAGTCAAATTTATGAAAAACAAGATTGTTTACCATCAAGGTAGTTCACCAATGTCAATTTTAAATGTATTTACTCAGATAGCAAGAGGATTAGAGGTTATAACACATAATCTCTCACTTGCGAATGATCAGATTGATACTCTTGAGGAAGCTTTAGAGGCTCTTAGCAAGTACAAAAGGGCTAAAAGAATGCATGTTAGCAAAGGAGAACTAATTGAAGTTGAGAATACTATAAGTATTTTAACTCAAAGGGAGGTAGATAAGCAAGTGCAAGCAGAAAAGCATTGTGAGGGTGGTGATGATGGAGCTAGTCTGTCGACCACTTATCACTGTAGTGTAAGAACTCTCGATGCCAAGGCGACACGAAGGCACTCCAACGTCGAGGGATCTAAGGGGTTCGATAACAGTATGACGTCGCATCCCGCAGTGATAACGATGGTTGGCCGACTGGTCTGCGTCTAGGTAAAGCCTAGATGTACGAGGACTAATGGATGGACTTGATGGTCGATGGTTTAGGGCGACTTGACGTCGGCCCGGTTTAGAATGTAGAGTAGACGGAATAGACTTGATTCTAATGAGCAGGAGATGTAGAAGAACTGATCGCTAACCTCCAGCGGGAGGCCAGCGAGCTACTTATATACACGACGGGCATTCAACAATGGACCAGACGTCATAAAGCAATAAGGATGTACGCTTGCGGAATCCATATAGCCATATAGGCGAGTCGCCGTTTGCGTAACCCGAGCTAGTTACCCGGCCGCGGAGGCCTAAATGGCCTCGCCGGGTAACTGACTGCGGGTCATGACATGTAGCATGTGTGGAAAGACAGGACACAATGTAAGAACATGTCAAACTAATACTTAAGTAGTTTAGCTTTCCTAAGTAACCAAAATTTTGGCTACTTAGAAAAACTAGGCTGAATGTAGTAATTAGAAAGTCTGAAAGTTGTAAAAAGTTCACTGCTCAGTGATATTCACTACTTACTGATAAGCAACGTTACCTCAAAAATTTAACAAATTACTAAAATACCCCAATTTTACCCTACATCTACATTGTCTTTTTGTTACTTCTGCTACTGCTGTTACTGCTACTTCTATCACTGCTGCTGTCACTACTGCCTTTATCACTGTTACCATTGCTGCTGTTGCTACTGTTGTTATTACCTCTGTTACTACTGCTGTCACTGATGTCATTATTATTACTGCTACTTCTATCATTACTACTGTTGCTGCTATCTTCATCACTACTGCTGTCACTACTGTTGCTGCTGTTGCTACTATCTCTATTACTACTACTATCACTGCTGTTACTGCTGTCGCTGTTACTTTTGTCACTATTATTATTATGACATCTTTACAATCTATTCCAACAGCTTTTGCTTCTGACTTTTCCTCATTAGGTGTAGCTCGTGATGTTATTCGCTCTTATATTATTAGTCAAGAAGAATCCTATCATGTCTATCAGTCTGATCACAAGCACTATATTCTAACCTGCTGTGATGAGTTTTGTCACTTTAGTATTTGTGCTGCTCTACTTAAAGGCCCTATCTATTATATTACATGTTATGTTCCTCATTCCTGTAGTCTAATTGTATATCAGAATTTTAGTTAAGTACATTCTGTTACTTTTCTTACTTCTCATCATCGTACAGCTGTAGTTGACAATAGGGTAATACTACCAAAACAGATACAGAGTATAGAATGGATTCTTTATAGAAATACCTATGTTAGCTATCAACAGGCATGACAGACTCAAGAGGTAATTAGACAAGAGTTAGAAGGCAATAAAGCAGAATGCTTCAAATGGCTACCAGGACTAGTCAATTTCCTTATAGTAGATCAAAAGTACAACCATGTTTATATTAATACAGATGGAGAGTATTTTTGGTGATGCCTTATTGCTCCTGTAGCAACCCAAGTTATATTCGAATTCTGCTGTCTATTTGTTGCATTAAATAGATATTATACAAAGTCTTGCTTTCAGATGACACTTCTTACAGCATGCATACTTGATGGAAACAATAAGATCCTTCCATTAGCTTAGGCTATTGTTTTAATTGAAGATAGTAATAATTGGCTCTGGTTCTTGCAAGGTATTAAAGATTACTTTGTAGGTATAGACCAAGCAGGAATAGTTTTTATCAGTAATCAAGATAAAGAATTACATACTGCAGTTGCCAATACCTTTCCTGAGTCATATCATTCTCACTGCTATCAACATCTTGAAGACAATATTCAAAAGCATTTTAGTCTGGTATGTCGAACAGCATTCTGGAAGATTGCATATGTAGCAAATAAGCATGACTTTAGTATAGCAATAGATGAACTTAAGGTTCTTAATACATCAGCTTACGAGTATCTGGTAGCTATTCCAAAGAAATCTTGAGCACAATGTGCATTTCCCAGTACCATGTTTTGGGCATATTACCTCCAATATTGCTGAATCATTAAATTCATATTAGAACAAATGTCGTAATCTTCCTATTATAGGACTACTAGTTGCAATTTGGACTAGTATTATGTTAACAATACACCAACGCCATTCTAGAAACCATTAATTCTCAAGGGTTACTGACTTCGTTGCAGCTAAACTAGATAATAGCTATCAGCAAGTACATCATTACCATGTTAAATCATCAAGAGATAGTTTTGTATAGGTATTTGTACCAAATGGTATATCACATATTGTTAATTTAGTTGACAAAAAATGTTTTTGTAATGAGTTTCAAGAGTTTCTTATACTATACCAACATGCTATAGCTGTTTGTCTCTAGCAGAACTATGATCCTTATGACTATATCCATAAATGGTATTCTATAGAATATCATTTTAATACATATACTTTATATATGTATCCGATATAAGAGAAAGATCTAGTAGAAGAGTTTAGTAATTGCAAGACTTCGATTATAGCCAAGCTTTGTGGGTGGTCTAAGAAGCAGCAGTATAGGCGTGGGGACAAGGTAGACAAATGGCAAAATGTTTATAGTCATTGTGATATACAAGGGCATAATCGCAGAAGTTGTCAAAATGCTATAGGTAGTTAAGTGAGACAGCTAAATAAGCAGCTACATAAGCAGTTAAGTGGGTAGCTCAATAGGTAGTTATGTGAGCAGCTATATGGGCAGCTGCATAGGCAGCTAAGTAGACAGTTATGCAGGCAGTTAAGTGGGCAGCTACATAGGCAGCTAGGTAGACAGTTATATAAGTAACTATATAAGTAGCTGGGTGAGAGGCTGTGGTCGCAAAAGCTTGTGGCCGCAAAAGCTTGTGGCTGCGAAAACGCGCGGCCGGACGCGAGTTTTCGCGGCCATCACATGACTTACAATAGGGTATTTCAGTAATTTGTTAAATTTTTGGGGTAGCCGAGTAATTAAAATTGAAAATGAGGGTATTTCGGTAAATAACCCTTGTATATTTAGCCATCGTTATAAACACACGACTCCTTCATCGAGACCGAAATAAGAGACGTTGAGGAATAGCAATGGCTAGAGAACACCGCATGCAAAGAGTGTCCGTGACAAAAATGCTAGATCCGGGTCATACAGCCGACGTATGCACATAACATATGGACCAGCGATATCGTCTCTTCTTTGAAATATGGACCGATAAATGGGATATTTAAGAGGGCGTCTAGGAGTAAAAGAGGTTACGGGCTCTAACCCTGGAATCGTGAAAGCCCTATCTCTTCGCTATTCAAGGACAGCCGTCGAATTCCTTAGGAAGGGTAGTGTACTGCCCACACGACGGTCCGCAGGGAATGACGCGTGTTTCTATAGCGCTGACCACAAAAGCCGCTAGTGCCAGTAATATCAAGAAACCGGTAAATAGCTTATACCACCGTGACTGGATGCATGGAATAACCGTCGAGCCACTCGCGAGATACCTAGCATGAATAAGAAACATGCTTGGAACAAGCACCCCATACATGGATAGCTGAAGTACCCCCGATATGGTGTGGCGGGAGTCCGCTTCCTTCTCTTCGTCAGAGGCCCCAGGATACTGCCACGCGGTCCCACGCAGTATGGACATGAGCGAGACAGCAACCATCGCAGCCCCTATCCAGAACACGAAGCCCCGGTATATGAACCCCCGCCAGTTCGAGACAGGGTGCAGCCGCTTCAGCACCATGTCCCGCGTAACTTTCGAGAGTTCCCCCTCTGCATCGTGAGTGATGGGAACGTAGCCGCGCTGCCCCCCGGAGCGCCGAGAGCTCCACTCGCCCTTATCAGTGTATCCGTAATCGTTCGATATCCAGAGCGCCGGTATGAGCCGTGAAAGCCCTAATATCGCCAGGTATGAGAATAGACCCGCTAATCCGTTGTCGTGCGGACTGCGGTCTGCCATCGCCCCAGACACAATCATCGCAATTGCCTGCACGCCCTGCAATGCCATCGCCAACGTTGCGACGCTCGACCCGGACACAATCGACACATACGTGTTTGTCGGTAACTTCGCTACAAATCGTCGACTTGCTATCATGGCCGCCTCACTGCCATCCCAGCGCTCGCCGTCCCAGAAGACCGCGTTGCAGGCAGCCATATCAGCGCGGTCCCAGCACTTCGCGCGGATGCGGCGGTCGGCGATCGCGAAGTAACGCCATGCAATACTGATGGGGTTGAAGTGCGGTAGGCGATCGGTCCAGCGAGGGTGCCTACCGGCGAGCACGACAGGTTCAGCGAGACCGAAGACGATGTGAGTTGCGAGAGGGGCGATACTGAGGGTTAGGAGGTTGAGCCATGCGCCGACACCGGCAATGTGAGTTTGGGTCGATAGCGGAATGACCTGGAATGTGAGGTTTAGGGCAAGAGCTGTTGAGGGAAGGAGAGAGAGGAGGAGGAGGTGAAGCAGTGAAGTCGATGGCATATTTGCGGGTTTTGGCAACCCAGTGGAAATATATCGTCGGAAAAAGGGTGCTGAGCGGTGCGAGTGAAGTTCTCGGTTTCAGCTGGTATTCTTAGCACAAAAGCCTAAGACCAATAAGCCTCACATGGTTTCCCAAACTAGATCCACTTCTGGTTACTCTATCGCATGCCGTGTCTCACTCAGCCACGGAAATCCACCAAATGTTGGCAGGAAATTCTCATAAATTTATGGTTCAATGTGTGACTGACCAGAGATTCCACGCGTCGTGAGACAAGATTTTTCTCTAATAAAAAAAATATAGACTTTTCTTGCCTGGTCATTGAGCGAAATCGAAATCCACAAAGCTGGGGGTTCTCTAAAGACCCGCGGAAAATCAAAACCTTTTGAGTAATAACACGAGGGCTTGCCCTCAACAGTCACTAGTACCACCTCGGTTCCGACAGGGATATAGTGCGGTGCTGGTATTAGGGCGATTTTAACACTTGGTCCATAAGAACCTCCTACATTTACATTCTGCATCTTGCTGTAATTTCCGAGAATTAGCAAAAAAAGGCTATTATTGGTGGCTATGCTTGAGTTGGCGGAATGGTCGTGGAGGTCAACAAGCACTCATGTAGGCATGTAGTTAGCTTAATAGGGTGAAATTGCCTCAGTTGCGGGTCGGGAAGATGTTGGCAGGAGTTTAGCCGTATAGAAGAGTGGCGGTTTTGTTCGGTGTCATTTGTAGATAAAGGAGAGAAGAAAGTCCCTTCAAGGCTAGACGTGCATCGTCTCCGCGATGTCTCCGTATTTCAATAAGTGCCGTTAATTGAGCGCTTCGAACATCTTTCTGCCTGGATTTCGAATCCTGTCCCTGCTACTATGGCCTCGGCAGTTTGCTGGTGGTGCTGATGGCTGCTTCTGAGCACTGGTGTGCTCCTTCGTGCTGGCGTCAACATGGAATTCATGCTTTTCCCATTGTAAACCCCTTCTGTCAATACCAAAGCCCTCCCATCAGACAAGGTAGTATAAGTGGTGACGGCAGAACTTGCTGGCGGTCCCTCTTGAGTTCCTTCTGGGATCATATTCGCATGTGCATTGGGCAAGGATAAGCGATATGCTTGGTTTCCAAATATGTCCTTTATCTTGAATGGGTCATGTCGTCGGTAATCCGGCTTCCGGCTTGGTCTGACAGTTCAAATGTTCTTGGCTATAAGCTAGACAGAATCTCCTTGGCGACTACCATAAATGGCGTCATGTCTGTTGTTGCATGCACCAAGTTGTTATCGATGCTTGATAGTCGAGGTTTTGTTGCTCTAGTCATGGTGTGCCTAATACAACATCGTAGGAGACGTCGGCCACTAGGGATGGCTCCTTTGTGGGCGTCGGTATTGCCACGAAGGGTTTTGGTAATGCCACGAAGGAATTTGGTAATGCCATGAGAATTTCCACGAGCGCCACGAAGCAATTTGGTAATGCCACGAGCTCATAACTCCACACCGCTACTTCTAGGCATCAGTCATTAAAATGTCTATTTAAGAAGCCTCGATTCCCGGCCTCAGTTCTAAGTTCCGTCACTACTCCCGTTCTGCTGCTCCCGTTCTGCCGCTCTCATTCTGCCGCTCTCATTCTGCTGCTGCTCCTCTGCTGCTGCTCCTCTGCTGCTGCTCCTCTGCTGCTCTCATTCTGCTGCTCTCATTCTGCCGCTCCTGCTCTGCCGCTCCTGCTCTGCTGCTCTCACTCTGCCGCTCTCATTCTACTGTTCCTGCTCTACTGCTCCTGCTCTGCCGCTCTCATCCTGCTACCATTCCCATTTTATAATGGTTCTTCTTCCCCCTCCCGAAGGCAAGGAATACCTAACCCGGGCAGATCTAATTGATGCTGTCCAAGAGCATGCACGCTCAGAAGGGTATGCAATAACCATTCGGAATTCTAATAGTCTTTACAAGATAACCCATCTAGGTTGTGATAGAGGTGGTACTTACAGACAGAGGAATGGAATTAATGCTCAAACCCGACGCCGTGATACTGCCTCTCGACTAACTGGTTGCCTTTTTTCAGTCCGTGCATCTAAAAAAGATGGAATTTGGACTTTAAAAGTCCGGAATCCTGATCACAACCATGATGTGTCAAGAGCTACTGCACATCCTATCCAACGCCGCCTCCCAGCCTCTATACGACAACAAGTTAAAGATCTATCCTCTACTGGTGTTAGTGCAAATCAAATTGTTTCTACACTCCGTCAGATGACAGATCACCCATTGGTAGCACAGGATGTCTACAATATCCGTAAGGAACTACGTTGGGAGAATCTTAAGGGTAAGCAACCAATTGAAGCTCTTCTTGAAGAGCTTCAAAAAGGTCAATATGTATTTCATTATAAAACTGATTCTATTAACCGTATTACTCATTTGTTTTTTGCACATCCCAAGAGCGTTGAGATGTTAAACCTATATCCTGATCTTGTTCTCCTTGATTGCACTTACAAAACAAATCGATTCAAGCTTCCTCTACTTAATATTGTTGGATCTACTTGCCTAAATACTACGTTCTATATTGCATTCTGTTTTCTTAAACACGAAGATAAGGAAAGCTATATTTGGGCTCTATCCTATATTAAATCTCTTTATAATAACTCACTACTACCTAAGACTCTTGTTATGGATCGAGATATGGCTCTTCTAGGTGCTAGTCGTACTGTGTTTCCTGAAGCTGGACGAATTCTCTGTATCTGGCATGTTGAGAAGAATGTTCTTATTCATGTCTCTCAAGAAATTAAGGAAAAAGAGGCTCAAGAGGAGTTTATGAAGAAGTGGATGTTAGTTGTTTCTAGCTCTACGGAGGAGGTCTATCAGAAGAACTGGGAAGACTTGCAAGAGACATATAAACAGTTTCCTATTCTTCTTTCTTATATTGAAAATACTTGGCTTGGGCCTTGGAAGAAACTGTTGGTTCGAGCTTGGGTAGATCAGCTACCTCACTTTGGAAACAGAGCCTCATCTCGAGTGGAAGGAGGTCACAGTACACTTAAGAGCTATTTACAGGTTTCAACAGGGGATTTAAAGATGGTATATGATAGGGTTACTCTTTTACTCAACAACCGCTTCTCAGAGTTCTATGCTGCTATCGAAAACAACAAAATTCGCATTCCTCATACAGCACGAGATTCATTCTATACCTTTCTTCTTGGTCGGATCTCATCCTTTGCCTTAGGGCAGCTTTGGTATGAACGTCAACGAATCATTACCTCAGATCCTTTACCACCATGTACTGGAACCTTTCGAAAGTCAATGGGCATGCCATGTGCCCATGATATCCAAGATCGGCTCCAGAAGAATACTCTTCTACAGTTGTCAAATATACATCGACACTGGTACCTTGACCCTACGTCAGTTCCTACAACGGAGCTGATAATTCGAGACCCTGCGACACCTCCACCTTGTCGATCTCGAGCTCCAAAGTCATCTACAAGACGAGATCCATGTGCATTTGAGCTTGCAATTCGTCCGCAAGCTCAAAAAAGTCAGCAATCCAATACCTCAACTCCATCAGCTCCACGAACCCGAAGCCGAGCCCGAGCACAAGCACAAGCGCAAGAACAAGCGCAAGAACAATGAGAAGCGGTTTAGAGAAGAGTAGAAGGTAGTGTTGTAAAGAGTATTCAACATACTCATGAATTTATGTATTTAGTTACACTCGTGGCAATACCAAAATGTCTTCGTGGCACTACTAAAAATGCTTCGTGGCATTACCAAATTCCTTCGTGGCATTACCAAAACCCTTCGTGGCAATACCGACGCCCCTCCTTTGTTCCTTGCTGCCTGCCTGTCATGTTGGTTGCGCGGATGTCAATGTCGTAATCGCTCCGGCTAATAGTAAGTCGACTCCGGCATGCCCTGCAACGGTCTAGCAGTATAGGTTAGAATCTTATTGTCCGAGTACAGTCAGAGCCGGTCAGTTAACCTACAATATGTTGGCATTCCCACAGCCCAGCCGACGAACTAATTGTTGCAAATATTTAACATATTATTAGCGCTGTACCACAACCCAAGGGAGAAAGAAAAGGAGGGGAGAAAGAGGCGTGAGTAATTAGCGCTCTTCCCATAGCCCAAGAAAGAGAAAGTACGAGACCGCAGGAGGAGGAAGATTCTGCGGGTGTTGGCTGATACGGTTGTCAGTCAGCCGGGAAGCACAAAGTCGTGAGGCATCTAGGAAATTGTAGGGATGGTGGGGAGAAATTGACTGGGACTAATGAATGGATTAGTTAGCACTTCTTCACAAGAGGAAGAAAGCGAACGAGAAGGAGGGGATTCTCTGCGGTCAGCCGGGAAGCGCTGAGTTGTGCGTGGTTTTAGAGGAGAGATTGTGCGGGTGTAGACCAAGGTGGTGCGGAGGTGGTGCGGAGGTGGTGCTCGATGTTATGGGTTTACCCCATAACACTGTTGTTATTGTGTGTTGATGTTATCCACATGTTCGTTTAGTAAGCCTACCAGCCTACTCTTTAACACCTTATGTATATAAAGATCTTCTTCCACTTTATTTCCTCTTCATACAACCTCTTGTCTTTATACATTCAATAAACTTCTTCTCATAACAATTCCAACTCTATTTGCCCGGACTTGTCCGGCCAAATAGGTTTACCTAATACACTTGTTCTTCTGACAGCTTAATACTTTCTCTCCACATCTCGTCCGTGACACTCGAGTGGTGCGGTGGCAAACTTTTGTGTTATATACTTCTCACATTATAACCACCTACCCTCAAATGGATACTCCTAAACCATTTCGGTGCATACTCTGCGATAGGGCGTTTGCCCATATGAGGAGTCTGAAGCGGCATGAAAAAGTTCATGATGGAGAAAGTTTGGTTGTGATAAATGCGATTACTGCTCCAGCGACCAGAGACTTCTCCGAAAGCACAAGCAACGGCATCTTAACAGATACCACTGCCTTCGGTGTGGTAAATGGTTTATCACTTGCAATGAGCTAACAAGACATACTGCATTAGAACATGCTACGAAGATCACCTGTCCGAGGTGCGGCGTGCAGTTATCGCGAAAGGATAACCTGAAAAGGCATCAAAAAGCCTTATGTGGCAATAGGAGTGTAGCATCCACAGGCCAACAGGTTCTCCAAAGTCCTGGCCCTAAAACCGATGAAGCAGCTTCAATGTCTAAAGACTCTATAAAGGTGGTCTTTGAGGAACTAGGTCTGGATTGTGAGCTTTCGACTCTGGAAGACTACCGAAATACTAGCAGTATTTTCAACACTCAGGAACCATGGTTATTTCCGTCATGCTGGAGCGGTGGCAATGCACCAGATAGGGTTCACCTTATTCACAACACTGTCAGGTGTACAATGAGGAGGGCACCTATATTTCAGGTCACATCTCAGGAGGAAATTGAAATCAAGAGAATTCAGATAGAGTTTTTGAACCAGGTAGTTGATAACACAAATACGGCACTTGACTACAGTCTTATGAATCTTCAGGCAGAAAACCCACACCACTATCAGCTTGAACTTCCGGAACCTGTATCCAACACTGCCCACACCAGTCCTACTCTTAGTTTCAACTGGATTTTGTCTGGCGTTCCAGTCCAACCATATATAGGTGTGTGAGCAATCAATCTATATTTACTGGAATGATGGGTTTGTCTAACCGGATCACAGATCATGGATTTGCGTCTACCTGCACACTAGTCCGAAGTGGCACTGAGCATCATCACAAAATCTTTTTGATGTGGACACCTACTTCTGGGATTATCGAGCGCTTCTATATTGAGGAGGCAGACAACAGTGTCCAGGCGCTATCTAAGGACTTAGAGCAAGGGAAGGCTATTTTGTTGAACTCAAAAGGGAAAGAGTTATACATACTACCCGGGTGGATTCATTTCACATACATGCTTACGGACAGGTTCTGTATTAGCTACACTGTTGCCATACTTGATTGCTTGGGAGTATTCGGCGAAATCCAAGCTAAGGAAATTCCTAGTGGTGGGGGCCTCCAATCTGCTGTTATATTACAGTACTGGAGCGAGCGTCTTTCTTCTTTGAACCCAGATATCACTGCCCAGTCTTTCGAGGCGTGGAGACACCTTGAGGGTTCTTTTATCGGCCACCCCCTGTTCTGCTCTGCTTGGCCATCTTACCTCAATTCTAAGACGAGTGCGCTTCCTGTGAGGTGCTTCTGTGGAGTGGATATTATGGTAAGGCTATGTCGATTCTCGCGGTATGGTGGAGGAGTTCGGTATGTATGACGTCACTAGACGTCGTTTCGCGGGCACGGATACGTAGACACACAATTGTATGTAGAATCAATTCTATTGACTATTTAATGACTGCTGTAACGACTGGCTATTCTACATGGTGCATCCAGGCACCTTATGTATGTCTTCGGGGTCGTGCCCCTCAGGCGCAAATAGGGGCAACCTAAAACACGTTGCTCCTATTCCGTGTTCCAGGTGCCGTGGCCCGCCTTCCTGCGACAACGCCACATTAATGCCGTTCCAGCGGCCGCGCAGCATATCCACAACAGATATACCGGATAAAGGCTGGCTGCAGAGCCACATGAAGGCAGCTCACAGGGTGGGTAGTACCAGTGCTGAAGTCCCTGCGACACGTAAGAGAAGAGGTCCAACCCGATAACGGTTGATGCAGACTAGGAGGAGACGGAAGGGATGGTGTGCCATTTGCGGCTTGTGTCCAGGAGCGGAACCTGGGAAAATGCGGTCGGGCATAGAAAGAGCCTATACGAGGTCTAGTTCTACTCTGTGAGATTGATGTCTAAAGTTGAAGCATGGTGGACGGTATGACCATCCTATAGATTCTCAAGGCTCGTATTGCCGGTGTGGGTGCTAGTGGACTGGGAGATGCCATGAGGATATATGAGGCTCGCGAGCAGCCTCAAGCGGCTACAGTAGTATTCATTTCACTCGCGATTTGTGGCGAAGTGGCTAATGTTTTTCGAAATTAAATATTGGGAAACGGACGTGCCAATCCGGAGGCTACACACTCATAACTCCACCTTTCGGGTGACTATGGAAGTATCACATATGGAGACTAGGACATGAATAAAACTGTAAAACAATGGCTGAGTTGTTAGTGTTCCTACCTGGACGACGCGCAAGCTTTTTGGCCTGGACTCTGGCGATCCGCTTTAGTGTCGTCACTCCACATCTCTTCCTTTTTGACACGACGAGGGCACGACCTTTAATCAATGCCCGCTTTCTCTGAGGCATTTTCTACCTCCTAATATACACTGCGCCTTGCTCTAGGCTCACACCCGAAAGCCCTTAGATTTTGGTGTCAACGCCGGTCGCTAAATCGTATTTGAACGGGAAGTTGAGCCCTTATGTGGGCGCGTTCGATCTCCATTAAGACAGCTCACGGTACAAGGAGCTGAGAAGGTGGTCCTGTTGTGCGGTTCTGGGAGGCAGTGGCCCCACTATTCTCTGTGGAGTCGTTGGCCTATGGGAGCTATGTCCCAGATGGGTAGGCGGGCACCGGCCGCAAAACCACACGGTTTTAAGCCATTAGTGCGATCCGTATTGCCCAGGGCAAGGTATTGTCCACATAGGCAGCGAGTTAATAAGGCGGGCGACCCCACGAGCTTGCCAACGTTGCTTTTTCCCCTTCAAACCAATGCCATTGCCATATCTTCCCACGCGCTCTGCCTGCCAGATAGGCCACCATCCGGCTGAACATTCCATTTGTGTGGTGGAAAAAACCTACGTTGGGAGGTTGTGTCTATTGGAAAGAGGCGGAACGACGAAGGCACATATACTGTATAGTAGAATTAATTCAATTAACTACTTCATTGGAGCGAACAAAGTAGAATAACTAGCTAGCTATATAGTAGGGAATGGAACGGCCCCATGGGCCGGCCGGTCTTATGGTCGGCCCCATTAGCCATGGTCCGGCCATAGTCCGGCCTCCATTGCTGGTCCGAAAAACAAGAATAGCAGTCCGGTTGTTTCTATTAGCAATAGAAACAAGGGGTTGCTCAGCCCCTTAGGGCTAAGTGTTGTTTTTAGTGCCCTATCCGCCTCAGCCAAGGAGAAAGTCTCGGCCTCAGGACCATTACGTTTAGTATGTAAAAGTTTTCTACCTTAACGTT
>JAGHQL010000179.1:4621-55834 GCA_020080175.1 Glutinoglossum americanum
CAGTCGTACCCTTCATGATTTCTACATTCATGTGGATGAGCTAAGCCGACATCGTGGAAGGAAATCTCTTCAATGGATTCGAGACCAAGAAACGGGTTATTCTCCACTGTAAGTGTACCGTAATGTGCAAGGGATGGAAAGGGCTCATTGTGGGACGTGGTAGCTCAAGCCTGCCTGCGTGGACCTCATCCAGGCTACTGTCAATTTTGGCTCGAAGAGGGCTGACGCCAAAGCTGTCGTACGGTCTCTTGATGTCCTACTGGAAATCCTAAATAGGGACGCTCAGTCTCTCGATAGCACTCTGGGCGACTATGTCTTTTATCCTCTCTCTCACGTATTTCGTCAGAGCCAACTACTACCTGAGCGCGCGGTGGAATTGGCATTGAATTGCCTAGACATTCTCTTGTCGAACTGCTGGAACCAGAATGTATCCGGCGGGCTAGCTGAGCAACTCACCATACTTTTGACTTTTATTGCTGGTGGAAGACCGGCCCAAGTCGGTAGCATCGGGATATCCGAAGAGCTAAAGGTCGCGGCATTCCGTTGTCTGACGAGTCTCTTTAAATCAATGGTAAATCCGAAAACTAAGGGCTGGCCTACCGACACAGCTAACCTACCAACTCTTGGTCATGCTGTAACAGTGATATTGGATGCTATTGTGGACGGCGGTTCACTAGAGCTACAACTCGACGCGTTAGCGGCTCTGGAGGCCTTTCGATTGTGTGTTGAGAAGGAAACCCTAGCTGGGGTCCTTCCAGGAGTTGTCTCTTCGCTCACAAAATGTTTGCGGCTGTCAACTTCCACACGGCGATCCTACAAGGTTTTGGAACGAGGCCTTCGAATTCTATCAGCCATATTAAAATCCGTTCTTGCAGATTCTCAAACCGGGCTTGCTTTTCGTGGAGTCCAAGCGACATCCCAGCTGAAGGGTGATGAACCGCAGCTGAATGACTCTTTTCTAAAGGCCAGCGCCCCGCAGATCAAACTTGCCTTAGCCAGCGTTGTTAAGTTGCGAAGCCATGAGAAGTCGGTTGTTCGACATGCGCTGCTCCACCTATGCCTTGTTGTTCTGGAGGACTGTCGCCAGTCCCTGTCTCCGGCGGCGGGGGTGATGGTAGAGACTTTAATTGTCTTGTCAGCCGACAACTCTCTTGAGGGCCAGTTAACTCTGAGGCGTCTAGCGTCGGTTGACTACAATACTGTGGATCTAATCCAGTCTTCCATGCATAAATGGATGGTGGCGCTACCCAGATTAATGCAATCGAATGACGATGGAGCTAGGAGAAGTGTGATAAAACAGCTCTCTACATCATTTTGCCTCCTCTCTGAGCTCGGGGTGCAGTCCAAGATACTGGAGAATACTATGGCCGCAGCTCTGCGGGACAGCGTGTCATCCGGGCTGCAGGCTCGCAGTAAGCAGCTCTTGGTGCAGCAGACAGATGAGCTGTTTGGAACAGCTGTCGATCAGTTGCCATTAATGACTAGTTCTACTGTCTGTATGAGCTTTCAGCCCTTACTGTTAAGTCACAAGAGCCAAGAAGGGACGCTACAAGACCTGGAATTGTTTCTCCAGCAGTTGGGTAGATCAGGATCTTCCCTTATCATTGTAAGAGAACTGCTGGATCATATACGCAATGCTTCTGGTGACGATTTTCTGGCCTCTTTTTGGTTATCTCTAAAACTTCTTAAAAATGCATCTGAGGAGAATCTTCTCTTAGAAGACTTGGTGTATGCTGGGTCCTCCGCTGCCAACGTTCGCACCCAGCTTACAGAGGAGCTCTACTCCTTGGCCTTGGGAATATTCTCGGGACCGGCTGACGATAACCAAATGGACTGGAGACTTCACGGCCTGGCACTAGAGGCCCTCGCCTTGGAAGCCCAGCAGCTGGGGAGAGGTTTTCGCATGGAACTTGTCGACGCTCTTTACCCCTTGGTCAACCTGATTGGTTCATCAAATGAAGGCCTTCGAAGCCATGCTTTTACCGCTCTGAACATCACGGCCCGGTCTTGTGGATACGTAGGCGTCAGCAATTTGCTTGTCGATAACGTCGATTACCTTGTAAACGCAGTCTCCCTAAAACTTAACACACTTGATGTATCACCTCAGGCCCCGAAGGTCTTATTGATGATGGTAAAGCTAACAGGTCCTCCGCTTTTACCATTTCTTGATGACCTCGTTGGTAGCATTTTCGCAGCATTGGATAACTTCCATGGCTACCCTCGGCTGGTCGCGCTTTTGTTTTCCGTGTTAGAAGGGATTGTTGGCGAGGGTTCGAAAAGCATTGCGGTTGCCCTTAGATCTGGGACCGAAGTAACCATTGGGAAATCATCTGCTCAAGCTCCAACTATTTCCCAACTTTGCGCCATGCTCGGGGGTCTGAAGCGGAGAGTCTTTAAGCCACCTATCAGCGCCGAGGTCCCAGCGTCCGAGGAGTTTCCGAGGAGGCCATGGAGACATAGCGATGGAGAGGGGACACTAACAGATGCTGAGGCGGGAGGACCCCTGGCCCAACCAGAAGACACTGAGGGGGCGCCACCTACAACCAACAAGGTATACCAAATGGTGAAGAAAATTGCTCGTTTTGGACAGCATTACCTCACGCATGAGTCGCCAGTGTTCCGCAGGCAGCTACTGAACCTGTTAACCACTGCCTGTGACGCTCTGTGCAGCAATGAGAACGAATTTCTCCCACTGATTAACGACATCTGGCCGGTCACGATAAAACGATTATACGATAGCGAACACTTTGTGGTCGTTGCTGCTGCTGAAACCATCTGCCAAATTTGTAGGTGTGCAGGGGATTTCATGTCCTCTAGAATACACAGTGAATGGCGAGACATCAAATTGCTTTACTGGAATACCCACCATAAGCTCCAGAGAGGAGCGAGACAATCGGGTATAGGGACCTTCACTCCTAGCAATCAGGTGCGGAATGCTCTGATTGGGCTCTTGGCTGTAGTTGTGGAGCATGTTCGGATTGATGATGACATGTTTGATGATATATTGGACATGCTATCAGACGTGCTTGAAAGAAGGCGGGATATTCAGGATGTACTTTCTTTGGTCAACGCCGATGCTGTATGGCTGGTTACAAGGACTTTCTACGGCGGAGCTGCTCGAAACCCGCCTCGGGTGGATGGATTTGCTTTTGAACCTGTGACAGGTTGTGGTAGTTCATAAGACTAAAATCAAAGTTGTTGTGTCGTTTCATCCTTACAAATTGCAGAGCCCGTCTTGTGAATAGAGTGGTATGTCTTCAAACTTTAACGGCTTTTGAGTGGTGAGCAATGAATGTCAGGTAGGCAAATGGTGAAACGAAGAGTTATAATCTCTCATATACTGATATGGAATGACAAATTTTAGGGGAAGCAAGACTGGACTAAAGCAAGCGTGAACAAATTCGTGGCATCGAAAAAGTGATCCCACCTTCGGCGAGCGACGAAGCCATCATTCTTCATCTTCACTCTCCTCATCGCTCTCAGCATTTTCGAGCCATTCTAAAAACTTTTCGGCAGCTTTGCGGACCTTCTTGCTTGTGGCAATGTCAACATATTTCTTGCTGGCGCGTGTACCCCACTTCTTCACTACCTCCTCGGAGATCAGGTCATGTTGATAGTAGGCCATTAGGATTGCTGGCACTTGCGGAATAAGCTTCGGATTCTCCTTGCCAACGAAACGCTCCGTTCCACCCAAGAAGGCTTTCTCATGACGGTCTGACGTGATCATCTATTGGGTTTATTAGCGGTGAAACCAAACATAAGAGCTGGGCGGTAGTGCTTACTTTTTTTAGCATACCTGCCCTCTTGGGAATTTGCTTGATGATATTTTCATCGAAGATCGTCTGCGCTAGCACTGCAAGAGTACGATGCTTAGCATCGATGCCTAATTCTTTCGCCTTCACATAGATGTCGACATCATCAACTTCACCAACTCCGCCAGATTTCTCCTTTGCAGAGCTAATAATCCAACTTCCGAGTTGATCGTACACAGAATTTCCGCCGCCTTCGCCCTCGCCATCATCATCATCATCATCGCCAACAACAAGGGCGCGCTTCAAATCCTCGGGAAGTTGATTGGCACGGGCCTTAACAGCCTCCTCGGAAACATCGAACGCCCACTCTTCGTCCTTTACCTCAGTAGGTTGCTCAATTTCCTTGGCTTCAGCATTGATGCGACGAGTGAGTTCATCATCGCTCCCAGCGTCAATGGCAACGTCACCATTTTCGCCTTCGCCATTGTCGGAGTTGCTATCACCTGGGCTACCAGTGCGGCCATTTCCATTTGTCTCGCTGGCCTTGTCTTGCTCCTTGTCTTTTCGTGATTTTTTGCTAGACTTGTCCTTTTTACCTTTCTTTGGCTGATTCTTCAAGATGAATGAGCTGAGCTTGAGCCTGAGGTCGACATCGGAGCGTTGACCGCATGCTTTGCAATCTAGAACAATACGGCCATCTTTGATAACCACGTCTGTCTCGGGGTTCTTGCATTTTTTGCAGAGAACAAACCTCCCGATGAAACCATCGAGGTAGTCTTGGAGCTTTGAAGCCTCATGTGCGCCGTTGATAATCCAGCGATCATCTGAGGGATTAGTGTTGGTCTGGGCGCCAAGCTCAAAACCAAAGTATTTGATCACATCTGAGGAGATTCCGTTTAGCTCTAGAAATAACCTCGTCGAGTACATGGCAACTTACAGGAAGGCGGGCGGCTCAGAGACTGAGCGACGCCACTCAAGTTGACTATGACGGTCTTGATGCCGTTGCCTTTCCCTTCGATCTTGGATTGGAGTCGCTCCATCTTGTAACGATAGAAAGGATCCGTGACGTCCTATAATATTCATGAATTCGTTTTCTCGAGAGGACCCTTGGGTCTATGGGGAAATGGTCATCAAATATTGCTATAAGAGTGACATACCCTGCGAATATTGACGGTAGCCATGTCTGCGGTGGACAAATATCGCTATAAATCTACCGGAGAAGAGGTAGTGTGATAGTGGAATACAAATAAAATGACGAGACCGCGAGCAAAGCTGAAGACATGCGTTAATTGCACACTACAGTTCGACAGGTGGTTGTACGACAGAGGCGACCGAGGCAAAGCGATATCGTCAGAAGACAGAAGAAAGTGCGAGACTAGTATAATAGACAAGTGGTGGGTCGACAAAGACGCAAGCCTGGGAACTAGCCGTTCGTGCTTGCGTATGTACTACAAGGTATCCGATGTATGCGAAATGTTTGCAGCTTGAGAGGCGGCTGGTGTCTGAAATCGTTGGCGTAGGGCGTGAAATACATATACTGCAGTATGTCGTTCGACTGATGAGTAGGTGGCTCTTTTGGAGAGTGAAGACGGTGCGTCTGGCTCCTGACGAGGTGACGAAAGAATCTAGAGTCCGCGTGAGGTTTGGCGCTGCTTTTGTGATGAGCCTTAGGGAATCTTAGAAGGTCTCTTGGATGGGAGAGGGATATGAGCGGCTGACGGGTTGCGCTGTCGAAAGCTCTTTGGAATTCCTTATGTTCCTTGTGAGTGGATGTGCGTGGTGCTGAAGAGGGCAGGAAGCGGACAGGAAGTTTGGCTTTAAGAGTTTTTGCCGCTCGCCGGCACGGGACTTCTGTTACAAAATACTAGGCCTAATGCGTACATTTACATATACTCTACACGTGCAACCGAGACAACCAAAACTTGAATATAATAAAACCCAGGAAATTCAACATCTTCCACTAGATGGCACAATGGAATGATGGAGGACATTTTAATTGGGTCAGACATGGATATTCTTGGTCCTGGTGGCAGGTATGAACCTCTTGTGTATATGTATCCCTTCAGACGTAGGCAACTGCAACTGGCCGGTTGTCCCCTATAACTACATCCTCTAGACCAACTAAAACTCCTCACAATCCTATAATATTTTCACCGTACTACGAATCTAAATACACTCCCTCCTAACCTGGTGACAGGTAAGATGTCTGTTGACTACTCCCTCTACCTAGTCACGGACTCAGCGGAGACCTTGCTTCGAGGCCGCGATCTTGTAGAGGTAGTGAAGGCCGCCGTTAAAGGAGGTAAAAAGGAAACCCTTTTGTTGCTAATTAGCCACGAAACTCACCATAATATAGGCGTGACTATCGTCCAGTTCCGTGACAAAACTGGAGAGACTGGAGAGTTGGTACGTGTTGCGAAGGCGCTCCATGCTGTCACAAAGCAGTATAATATCCCATTGATCGTCAACGACCGCATCGATGTAGCTCTTGCAGTTGGCGCAGAAGGAGTTCATCTTGGACAAGATGATATTGGTAATGATAGGCCCTTTCACTCGTCTATAACTAAGCAGACCTAACAAATTGCCCCCAGATCTCCAGATTGCACGTAAATTGCTGGGTGATAATGCTATCATTGGTGTCTCTGTCTCATCAGTTGATGAAGCTGTGAGGGCGGCAAAGGGGGGCGCTAATTATGTTGGGATTGGCACCTTATTTGCTACTTCTACGTAAGTCCTAGTTGAACTCTATACCCCCTCTTTTATACGTATTACAGGCGATTAACGGCGTCGCTGTCAATAATAGGAAGGTGGACACCAAATCAGTCATTGGCACTGCAGGTGTTAAGAAGGTGCTCGGCGCTCTGTCTGCAATGGATGAGAAAGTATCGGCTGTCGCTATTGGGGGCGTCAACCTCTCTAATGTTCAACGTGTTATCTATCAGTCTAAAGCATCCTTCAAAGCTTTGGATGGCATTGCAGTTGTCAGCGCCATCATTGCAGCCCCTGACCCTACAAAGGCTGCGAAAGAGCTGAAAGGGCTTACCCGACAGCCACCAGCTTTCGCCGTTGCAAATGTTCAGAATGGTAGAAAGGTGAAGGGATACCAAGCCCTTATTCAGAGCGTTCCAGCCGTCGTGAAGATGCTTGGGCAAGCTAGGCCGCTTTGTCATAATATGACAAATCTCGTAGTGCAGAATTTTGCAGCGAATGTGTCATTGGCTATGTAAGCATTTTTTGCCCTCTTTCCCTATTGATGGCTATAACTAAGCGCCTCATAGTGGAGCAAGCCCCATTATGTCCAGCAATGGCGGAGAAGCCGCCGATCTTGCTCGGCTCAAAGGTTCTCTAGTTATTAATATGGGTACAGTAACGCCCGACGGCCTTGAAGCTTACATTGTGGCGCTTCGTGCGTACAATATGCATGGCGGCCCTGTCATCTTAGATCCTGTTGGCGCTGGGGCAACACGAACTCGCAGAGATGCTGTCAATCGTCTCCTATCCGAGGGCTATTTTGATATGATAAAAGGAAATGAACAGGAGATCAAGTCCGTGCTTGGCGAAGAAAATCTGCAGCAGAACGGAGTAGATAGTGGCGGTAGTGCTTTGACGGACAATGATAGAGCCAGACTAGCGAAGAAATTGGCTTCAAGAGAGAGTAGAGATATTTTTTTCCGAATGTGGTTAAAGAGGGGCGCTGACATATTCAAGGGAATGTGGTCTTAATGACTGGTCCTACCGACTTCCTTAGCGATGGGGAGAGAACCTTTGCTGTCAGTACGTGCCCCCTAAACTCCAATGGTAATGGCTGTGCTAATACTTAGGTCGGTTAGATAACGGCCACGAGTAAGTTGCCTCTACTTGTCTCATGAGAATTCTTGATGTGATCTTTTGTGAGTTGACGATACGGGTATTGCTAGGTATCTGGGTAAAATCACTGGTGTAAGTTCTCTCCCCTTCTGGCCATGTATTTTTAGACACTCATTTGGTCGCAGAGTGGGTGCACTCTTGGAACTACCGTCGCCTCCTGTCTTGCAATACAGAGAGAAGACAAATTGCTTGCAGCTCTTTCAGGTGTTTTGCTGTTCGAGATAGCTGCAGAACATGCCGGTCTTCGCGAAGACGTCAAGGGCCCAGGCACGTTTGTCCCTGCCTTCATAGATGAGCTCTACCATATCACCAAGCAGACCGCAGCCGGAAATAACGGATGGCTGGCTGCGTCCAAGATCAACGAGATGGAGGTTTAGCTGAACCATGTAGTAGCTATATATAGAAAGTGGAGCGGTGCTATGGGTGAGAGTATGAATCGAAGCGACGCAATGGAGGTACGATAGCTTTCGTAATATGTTACCTCGGTAAATCGGCTAGCCCCACCAAATGTGGGGACCAATGTGACATACATCAAAAAATTGGAGGTTGAGAATTGCATTGAGAGGAAGAAGAGAGTCGGGTTAAGGCTAATACTCTAATCCATTCGGGAAATTCGTGCTTGTACGGACCAAAATGGCAAACCGTCGTCTCCGTACGTACAGTGCTACACTTGCGTGCCGTTGACCACACGCTCACTTCAACATAGTCAAGCCAGCGTTGTTGTAAGCCTTGAATATGTCATGACCTTTCAACCGTGCAAACAAAAATCTTTTCACCACTCTAATATCCCACGACTGGCAGTATCTGCGATCTCCAAGAGAAATTCAGATCAGCAATATGGCAATTTCCTTCTGTGTATGTCAACGCTGACAACATCAGTTCGTCCTTGCTTAGAATATTCTGACGGAGGCATAGGATCGCCACGACGGAGAAGATGATTAAAGCTAGTATGTAATTACAGCTTCCCATTGACTTTTCCTGGAGGTCTTCTGACCAGCTCAAGGTCAAATCCTGAATATTCCCATTTACGCCACCACACAACTTCGCAGTAAGCTAGGCGACACCTGTTCCGAGCTTTCCCTCGAAGGTGCTGTCGAGTGCGCCGACAAATCTGCGTTTTCCATGTGGGTACCGGAAATTCAGAAACATTTCAAACTAGAGGACGGCCCATACGAGATCGCGGTTGTCGGCATCGAAAGCCACATCTGCGTCACTCAAACAACGATCGACCTTCTGGCCAATGGACACAAAGTCTATGTTCTGGCAGACGGTGTAAGTAGCTGTAACCCACAAGAAGTTCCAATTGCTCTTGATAGGCTTCGGAAGGAGGGGGCTGTAGTTACGACGAGTGAGAGCTTCTTGTTTGAGTGTATGGGGGATGCGGGGATCGGCGAGTAAGTTCCCACCACAGTGGACGCAGTTGAACAAGACATTAAGTCAATCTAGGTTTAGACAGATTTCAGGGCTAGTTAGGGATACGAAGTTGAGCACAAAAATTGCTCTGGAGACATTGTGTGAGACATTGTGTAAGATCTAGGCGTATACATCCTTGTGCTGCAGGCTGAATACAAAATGCACCTATTATTCCAGCCATGATTAAAGAAACCCTACAAGGGCACCTGGAGTGTTTGCTAGCCAAGTGGAGGGGGAGGGAGCATTGCTCATTTGCTTCTGGCGAATGAGTAGGCTTCTTATGTTGACCTATTAGTGACTACTAGAAACACCTTTTATTAATAGTACAGCCGGATGTTGCAACAGCAATAGCAGCGCGGAGGTTCTACCGCAGACCCACGGCACGAATCACCACGCAATGAAGCAATTACACCCTACTTGCTGCAGCATTGCCTTTATCCTTCGTAAAAATCTACCAGACCAGTCGCAAATGCCTGAGGAGCTTCCCCTATCTGGAGCAATGAATAAACCGGAGATTGGAGCACCTCCAGCACTAGCCTTCTAAATGTACAGACTATTGGCCCCTACTCCGTAGTTGTTGCAGGCTGCTTCTGCTGGCTCGGTTTCAACCAAGCAAATGCCGAAGCGCCACCAACGGGGTTCGCTGACCTAGGCTTTGCTGGAGTACGGAATTCCTTCGTTTCCGGAGTGACGATTCCATTTCCAACTGTGGAATGTCTAGATTTCTGGGAATGTGATTCATGTGATGTTTTTGTAGAAGATTGGTTTCTTGATCCATCGTGGGGAGTAGAAGAGAAACTGTCAACATGAGAGCTTGTCTGCGATACCGACAAGGACCTTGATGAACTAGACGTTAATGGTTTGGATGGACGTAGAACTTTCATGCTGCGTCCACGCCCTGGGCGTTGGTATCCGCTCCCTGTGCTGCTAGCATCACCGGGAACGTTAATTCGGCCTTCTCTCCTCAAATCTTGTCCAATATCGCGCCTCCACGAAGCCCAGACCCCGCCAGAGAGCTCGCGAGCAGGGCCACTCTGGAGGCCGTTCTCTCCGTCCGCTTTAGTTTCTCTCTCTCGTTGGCTCCAATCGTTATGACCATCCTCCGATGTCCGGCGTTCGGCATCCTCGTCCCTGGCCATATCGGTGGGGTCAGACGGACGAGTACTGCCAGGAGGGGCCGAGCTGATAACAGCTTCATCGCCGTGATTCGAGCCATCTAGCCCGGGCTTTTGTGCGTCCCCGGTTGTAGATATTTCGTGCGATCCTATTGCCACTGGAGAAGAGATGGGCGAAGGTGATTGAGCACCATGATCATGTAACCTTATGTGCTCGTCGACGCTGATGCCAGAGTCATTGCCATTTGCCGATCCGCCTCTAATGTGACGATCAACACCTATCGGGGTTGGCTTCTGCGTCTTTCTGCTTAGGTTTGGAGCTGGCTCTATCATTATAGGGCATATATGCTCAATGGCGGTATTTGTTGTGCAGAGACCTGTGAAAAGGCATTCGTCTTCCGGTCTCACGAGAGGGACTGACAATTTGTTATGATCGTCACCAAAAAGGGTGAGGGTATTCTGCGATAGCAACACATCGGCACTATGCACTCTGAGAGTGTCGCTACCAAGGAATACCTGGATGTCTTTTGTTCCTGAAGTGTTCTGTCGGTGGTTGGTAACCGTAAAATCTACGGTCAGAGCCGGAAGCTGTGAAGACGGGCTGCTAGACCGTGGTGAAGGCTGCTGGACAACTGCTTCCGGGAGATAAACTGGTAGCTTTATTTTGTACTCGCCGGTCTTAACCTTCCGCATTTGGTCTTTCAGTCCCAAATGATTGACGAGGTGGAAATCCAACAACGACTTGCATGACCCCGTACATACGACTGCATAAAGGAGTGTTTCATGAGAGAAATTTGTATTCAACCAGCATCTTATAATCGATGGTACGGGCCCTAATATGAAGAGGCCAGGCGGAGGCCTCGAGGTTTCTAACGGCGGGTCCTGGTCAAGTAGAAAATTTGTGTCAAGGCCAAGACTATTGGGTCGCGCCGAATGTATCGAATGAACAGAGTGTCCGGCCGAGCTTTGCCGCCCGTCAGACTTGTATGACGACGATCGCTCGGTCATTGGATGGCCACCAAGACCGCTGCCTGTCCTTGTGGGATAGAAATCGCCTGACGAACGAGAGCCCTGCATCCAGTGTGCTTGGATGGCACTCTCATCGAACCGAACGCTATTAGCGCGCGATGCTCCCCGTCTCGGTAGGTCATCCTGATCAAGCTGGAGACTGCCCAAGAGGCTATGCTGGCGCTCTTGGTCAAAGCTAGTGAGTGTTTCCGGCTGTGGGTTGTGTATTGGTTCTAAATAAACGTAAGCGTACCATCATAAAGTAATATTCGTAGCGCTGCGTGCCTTGTTGCGGAGTGCTACTTCCCAAGAGAGTAGGAAAGGGGGATGAAGTACCCCAGACGGATTTCAATCTGGCATCGTCGTCTTGACGCCTCTCGAGTCGCAAAAGGCGCTCGGCGTGCTCCGCCAGTACCGACTGAATATTTTTCATCTCTACATGCAGACGCCAGATATTCTCACGAGGCGATACAGTTGATAGAGCAGACTGGGACTCCATCCCTGTTACACAAACTCGTTTGCTTCACACCACACAATATAGGTATTCCTCACTTCGCCCGGCCCGGCAGAAATTGCGATCAGAGTCTAGTCTCTTTGCCGCCGAAGTCGCTCCTTCGAGGGTGGATAAGAGCAGCTTGTCCTTCGTCCACCGGGTCCGAGTGACGGGCGCAAGCCGTCCCCACCCTTCCTCGGTGGGCGACCCCTGGGCTTCCAGACTATCAGTCACAATGGCGTTTGTAGGTTTCCAGCTTTGGTAGGCTTGTTCCGGTCTCTTCTGTTGGCGAAGGGAAAACTTGTTCCAGCGTTCGTTATTTGCCAGCAACCAATTAGATTGGGATTGATTGATCCTCTATGGGACGAGTTCTCAGGGGCGGGGCTAATTCAAACCACGAGGGTGCTGTTGTCAGTTCTGGTTTAACGGCAATGTCTGACCGTCGTGTAGCGCATGCGAATCGCGGAATGAATTGCGAACAGAAAGGCTGCTGAAGCTCAGTGTGACTGATAACTACTAGAAATACCCGTTCAACTTTGTGGTAAAGTGCTATCTTAATGGAGGATTAAGGGGCGCGTTTCAGATGTCTGCAGGAAATCTGAAGCGTGGGCTGGTTGATTGTTTGGAGGTGGTGGCAGGGGAAACATTGGGGGAATGATACGCGAGTTAGATCCACAATCGCCCAAAGAGTACAACTAGTTCCGAACTTTGTGGGGTATGACGCAACCACGCAACACCATCTCTCTGTTCCCTACACAAGCCTTTATTTTCGCCACTGAGTAGCAACATTCTACTACAAGTTTGGCTCATCTTCAGAATAGCTATTAACATGTAGTAGCTTCACCACCGCTCCTAGAGGGGACCTGATCTGGCCAATTTGACAGGATTATGCTCATTATCTCGTCATAGAGAAACTTGTATGCTACTGGAGAGAAATGGAGTCCTAGTGGTTGAGGCATCGTATCGTCAACCACAGCAAAATATCCCTCGGGGAGGAGTGTGGCCCACCATCGATAAGAAATTGGGAGAATGCCCAGTTCCTTGAAACGGCTAGAGAACCATTCAAAGGAGCGCCAGGTTGCCAACCTGACTTCTCCATAAGACAAGTCCAGATATCTAAGACGACCACTCCAAGTTCCTTGCCAACATCTACAGTTATATCGGCATACAATTTAGCGCGCTCGGCTGTCCGAGTACCACCCATCCCGGAATCAATAAGTGCATACTCATCTATAGGCGGTGGAGTGATTAGGATAATCATTGGATGTTGCATCTTAACCACCGGATGGGTGATGATGGAGGTTAGGTTGCGGCGATACTCATCAGGGGCGATGTGCTGTTCATATCCTGGCAAGACCGCATCATTGGCACCAAACCAAACAGTCTACCCGAGCGAAACGTTAGCCTGAACGGTCTCCCTGAGTGTTCGCAATTCCCTAACCAAAAACCTAACTCTAGCATGGCTTGGAGGTGGGATTAACTCGTGCACACGATCTAGGGCCCACAGTGTGTTGTAGCCACTGTGGAAGTGTGTTAACGACCGGCGGTATTAGTACCTTGGGGAAGCTGACCTCAAGCCTCTATTAATCACGTCCAGACGTCTGATATATGCTAGTTCGAGTTGTGTTCAAGGTTAACATCATGCGTGCGTTGTTGGTTCAAAACGGAGGTCATCTCACCATCCTGAAGCGCTGATGCAAATGAAAAACCGCGCTCTTGACTGTTGGCAAATTCTGTGATTGAATCCCCAAATAGTATAAATTGATCCAGGGGCTTGGGGCGGGGAGAATAGTAAGTACAATTTCGTGCACGGTCAGGAGATACTTACCACAAAAGATCTGCTAGCCCGAGCAGCTCCGAATGAGGTCAGCGTGTGCCTTGTCATTGAGCTCGTCGCGGGGGTCTTAGTAGTAGTAGGAATTTATAATTAACGGGGCCGAGGGGATTGTCACTGGCGTTTCCCAAAAGTTCCAGATCGACACCATCCCAAGTATTGATTTTCCGTTGCCGTCAGCATCGGCTACCCATGGTTTCCTCGTGAGGCGTGGGAGAGATCATTTGACACGGTCAGCTTCAAGGAACCATGGGGGTCGCTTTTCGCTTGTTCAGTAGGGGTATAGCATTACCCACGCAGGCCATGCAGTAAGAAGGCTGCTCGCGTCACGTTGAATTAATGTATTGCACCACACTCGAGTGCTTCTACATTTATTTGAACACACCACTCTGGGATATGATGTACATACACCCTTTATTTCTGATAGAATAATCGGAATCTTTTTTGGACATTACATTTAAAGGGGGCGCGGGTCGTATATGGTTGTCTCACGCTTTTTACCGCCCACACTCTGTCGTTTGCGGAACAGTGTTCTCAGCCCAAGGATATTGGATTTGTGTCTTTGATGCCTCTATCTCTGAGACACGTCGTAAGCCCCGACTAACGTCCTCTGGCGAAGCCCTGTTAATCAGGATGTCCCCACCGGAATTATGAATTGCTTCTATCCTTTCCAGCACGTTTCTTTCTGGTGTTGAGGTTGCTGCCGTTGTCAACCAAGCGCCCTCACCACCGACCTTAACATGTCTCGATCCGTCTCCTCCCACCACCAACCCTCTCTATACGACCATGACGAGGACGACACGTCGGTTCACCAAAGTGAGGCTCCCACACCTACTTCTCCAAGCTTCGCTCGACGAATACGCATCGCACGGACGTCCGACCTTGATCTCCATCTCCGTAGCCGTATGCCTACCCGGAGTAATACACATATAGACGAACATTCTAGCCTGCTAGACAATGCAGACTCTGCGGCTGGCAAATACACGAGTGTTCCACCCACTCCACGGCCGATACCGTCTAGACACCACAGTACCTCAAACAGCATTCGACGGCTGATGCATCATAGCCGGTCCGGGTCCTTCTCTCAACGACTCACCAGTGCTCTGATTTCAGAGCGCCAGTACACAGCCAACCGTAGGGGCCTGGATGATTCCATTCCATCACTTTACCCAGGCGACTTTTATAATGATGACAGGGTTTGGTACGACCAATTCACGTCGACTGATTGGGTGCATGACAGTATTGCGGATGCATTTCGGGTAAAAGCTCTGCGAAGCCGTAAAGATATTCGAGGAAGGCTAGTCGCGTGGTTTGATGGCGCACAGGGCTGGCTCCTTGTTGCCATCATCGGTTGCATTACCGCCACCATTGCATACTTCGTGGATGTTACGGAGACTGCAATATTTGATGTCAAGGAAGGATTTTGCAGAGTCGGCTGGTATTACAGCAAAAGGAAGTGCTGCTTAGACTCTGATATGTGTGATAAGTGGGTATCTTGGTCTCGGATTTTTCGGCAGGCCAACTTCGACAACCAGTGGATAGATTTTTCCGCATATGTTACCCTTGTTGTGTTGCTTGCAACGGCATCCTGCGTTCTGACTCTGACAACACGGACGGTCGTCCCTTCAGCAGTGCGGCTTTCAACTTTAGATGAGAATTTAGGAGCTGATGTTCAGAGACCTTTTGATGAGAACGATGAGTCGGCAGGAAAACGGAGTGTGAGCCCTACGCAACAAGCCGATTCGCAAGCATCTTCGGCAACGACCTATTACTCGGCCGCTGGAAGTGGTGTCGCCGAAGTTAAGGTCATTCTTAGTGGCTTTGTCTTGCATGGGTACTTAGGGGTAAAGACACTCATCGTGAAGACACTCGCCTTAATACTAAGTGTGGCCTCTGGCCTCAGCCTCGGGAAAGAGGGACCGTATGTTCACATTGCCACATGTATCGGCAATATTGCTTGCAGAATGTTCTCAAAGTACAATCACAACGACGGGAAACGGAGAGAAGTGCTCAGCGCAAGTGCTGCGAGCGGTGTCGCGGTGGCATTTGGCGCGCCGATTGGAGGCGTGCTTTTTAGTCTAGAAGAAGTCAGGTAAGTTGCTCATTTGAGGATCGCAAGCAGATTTCTCTAGCTAAGCCCTCCCCCCCTAGTTACTATTTTCCGCCAAAAACACTCTTTAGAACATTCTTTTGTTGCATTGTGAGTTTCTATCTTCCTCCCCTTGACTGCTTTCAGCGCTAAACCTTCCAGGCGGCTGCGCTTTCCCTAAAATTCCTCAACCCATATGGCACGAATAAGATAGTTCTATTCGAGGTTCGATACATGGGTGATTGGAGGTTTTTCGAAATGATCGCCTTCGTCCTGCTGGGAGTCCTAGGAGGAGCTGCTGGCGCCCTCTTCATCAAAGCATCTAGGGTCTGGGCTAGGACTTTTAGACGTGTCCCGTTTATCAGGAAATGGCCGGTGTTTGAGGTTGTTCTGGTTGCGCTCATAACTGGGATCGTGAGCTTCTGGAATAGATATACAAAACTGGCAGTCTCCGAACTCTTACTGGAATTGGCCAGCCCTTGTGACCACAACGATGCTTCAGGTACCGGACTTTGTCCACCGGTAGAGAAGATCCCTGAAGTGATATACTATCTTTCAGTTGCGCTTGTTATCAAAAGTTTGCTTACAATTGTCACCTTCGGCATTAAGGTCCCTGCGGGGATCTATGTGCCGTCGATGGTTGTTGGCGGACTAATGGGCAGAATCGTTGGCCATACAGTGCAGTACCTGCTTTTCAAGTTTCCAGATGCGACTATCTTCGGTACTTGTCCCTATGAGGGAGGAGGTTCAACTTGCATTGTACCTGGTGTTTATGCTATGGTTGCTGCTGGCGCAACTATGTGCGGAGTCACAAGACTTTCCGTTACTCTCGCCGTGATACTCTTTGAGCTCACTGGGAGTCTCGACCACGTCCTACCATTTTCCATCGCCATTCTTGTTTCGAAATGGACCGCAGATGCACTTGAGCCACATAGCATCTATGTAAGCACATGCCCCTTTTGGAGATTCAGGGAAGCTAATGTAGAATAGGATCTTCTCACAGACATGAACTCATATCCGTTCCTAGACAACAAGGTGCGGCCTATTTTCACTGGAGAGTTAGGCGACATCATTCCTCGAGTCCGTGAAGAGCGTATTATTGATATCTCACACTCGCCTCTGATATTAGCAAGGGAACTGAGAAGAAAACTGGATAATTTGCATGTAGCTGGAGAGATTGATGGTGGCCTGCCGATAGTAAGGAACAAAATCCTTGTCGGCTTAATTCCTGCACCAGATCTGGAGTTCGCTCTTGATAAACTTGAGAATGAGGAAAATAGCCTATGCTTGATGGCGACACATATAAGATGGGACAGTTCCGATGTTGAAGATGAACCAGATGCCGATCCGACAGACTTCACGTCTTACATAGACCCAGTAGGTTTGACTATTTCCCCTAGCCAGTAAATGACTGCTAACAACCAGAAGGCACCTGTGGCTCTGGAGATCCGATCACCTATGGATCTTGTATATGAGTGCTTTGTGAAACTTGGGCTGAGATACATTTGTGTTTTACGTGATGGGCAGTATGCTGGTTTGGTGAGTGCTGACATATCACTTGCTTGAGCTTAGATTTATAGCTAATGTCATCATAGATTCATAAGAAAGCTTTTGTCAAATACACTAAGGAGTTGGAGGACGCTTGATTCATGAGCTGGCTGAGCTACCGTGTACAGCCTGATAACCTCTCACTATCTATGTTTTGTGTATCTCGCCTCTAGAAATTTGCCGGCGCTGGGTCTCAAGGTCGGTATCGCAGGCCATTATTCGTAGAACTCCGCATTCGTATCACATGCATTACTGGCTGACTTTGGGTTTATCATTATTTCATTCCTCTATGGCATTTTGCGGCATTTGTTATGCGTCTATTTATATTGTTAGTCACTAGAAGAATTTGTATGCCGTCTGGTGTCCAGGCACCTTTCGGAGATTAGCGCACATAAATTGTAACCCCCCGATAGAATTGTACGGAATATATCGCTTGGCACTCAAGCAAAACCCGTTCAATTACAACGTTACTCTGGGGGGTTAATTTCTCGAATACAAGAGGGTTGAATACCACTAGCCAACACAGAAAACACTTACCGGCGTCATCAATTGCCCGTGTTGGGGGAATGCTACCTTCATGTCGCGTCCCTTTCCGCGATGCTCTACAGCATATCTTAATTTCCTAATTCATTTGCAAGTCACAAGAGAAGGATTTTTGTTGAAAGTGGATATTTACGCTCGGAAAGTACTATCTCTCATTTTCGGCGCTCAGCTCTACTAAAAGTCTGCTGGGGTTTTTCTCTTTTAGATCTTCTTCCAGTTTCTTAGATATGAACCGGGAGATCTCCTGGGCTTTGACCAATGCTATGTTTGTACAATTCAAAAACGTCAAAGCCTCTACCGCAACTCCTCCAAGCTTCGCTATCTGGCATATTTCTCCATGGCGATTGAGTGCGATGGTTAGTTCGCCATTCCTGAGCATCTCTTCCTGCAGGGTGGCATCGACCAAAACTATACCCCCTCCTAGAAAAAAAGAGAATGTTACACAGATTGGATGGTGAAGGAGTGATAGGGGGACCGGGACTCGCTCCTCCATTGCATGAATAGTAACGTTCTCCCCTTCAACACTGACATCTGGACGGCGGAAATGCTGCAGTGCAGCAATAACTGCGATGCAGCTCGCGTCAGTGAGCCCGCCGTCGTAGTCAAGTAGATGCACGTCGGCCCTGATATTCCAGCATTTCTGTCCCGCGATAATGCATAACGATTCTGTATCTAGGGCACTTGACCGGCGAATGGCTTTTTCCAGGATACGGGAGAGAATCACCTCCTGGTCTGTCTGCCTGCAATTTAAGTTAGGTCCAGGAACGGCGTCGGCGCACCAGAGGTGTGATTATGCTCACCGTCCAACCTCAAAAGCGGGGGATGCTATGGGGCTAAGTTCAGTGGTGATTGTGAAGATGCCATCAAAGAGGCGATCCGGGAAAGGCCTTGTGACTTCGGCAGATATCCGAGCAATAACTCTATTAGGCTTTTTATGAGCTGGATATATCAAAACTGGGCTAATGGCACTCTTACCTCGTCTTGCCCAGTTTGACATCAGCAACCCCATACTCATCTCCGAAATTAAGCTCTAAACCTCGAAAAGCATCAAAGCTACGACCGTCAATCCGTATATTCTCTTGCAGAGCTTGAAGGACAAAGGAACGTTCGTTAAGGGAGAGCTCGGGCTCCCTGGGCATGTTGGAGTGGGGAGAGGGTCGCAAAAGTTTAATTGGGTACGAAGCCGCGTCGATGTTTCTTCTTGGCGGATGCTGACTAATAGTAATTAAATACCTTTAGCGAGCTTCAGTGATTTCCACGCAGGATCAACAATGACTACAGGTACGATCTCAGGAGCAAATTAAAACTACATCGTCACTAACACTCAATTAGCACATAGGCCTACATTCGACCCTGTAAGTGCATTGCACCATATCTGCCTTAATACAGGATCTAAACCTTGTGTAGGCCCGCGGCAAAGAAGCCCTTCGAGGACCCGCATATCATCAACGACTCCTTCCTGCTCACACTCAACTAAAGGTTCGGTATGTTATCCTCCGAGAACGAGACTTTGAGGGTGTATCGGAAACTGAGGCAAGTGAAGGCAACCTGGTCAAGGTGGAGATGCGGACCACGAAGTTCGAGATCTCAGAGCAGAACTTTTGAAGGCGGAAGCTGCGCATTTTGCAAAGACGAAAGGGGTCGCAGAGGCCGATGGTAGCGAATCTGAAGCGCCCCGTATATCAAAAAGACAGTTCAGCCCTAACGATATCCCGGATGAGGAGGAAGATCCGGAAGTCAAGAGGCGCCGGATATTGGAGGAGACAAGAGACATTGATGCGGATTCGGATGGGGCTGAGGAAAGCAGTAGCGAAGACGATAGGTATGCCTGGTGCAGAATTTTACGCTTCTTGCTTTTCTCTTTCCACACCTGACATTTACGCTAGTGATGAGGATGATGAAGATGAGACTGCAGAATTGCTTCGAGAGCTAGAGAAAATCAAGAGAGAAAGGGCAGAACAGAGAGAGCGTGAGGTATTTTCCCCCAATCTAGATAATTCCAAAGTAGAACAAAACTTTAATTTAAGACATACAGGAACGCCAGAAGGTGGATGAAGCGGAGGCGCAGCGCGAGCACGACATAGCGAGGGGAAACCCGCTCCTCAATGCGCCAGATTTTAACGTCAGGCGGCGGTACGTGCTTGCGAGTGTTGAATCTATTGGATCGAAAAATGAGCTAACAATTCCTTCAGCTGGGATGATGATGTGGTTTTTAAGAATCAGGCTCGCGGGACAGAAGATAAGAGAAAAAAGGAATTTGTAAATGTAGGTTTGATGTCTTAGTCGTACTGTATGATTTACTAAATAATGCCTTAGGATCTCTTACGATCGGATTTTCATAAGCGATTTATGGTAAGCTCTTTGATGACGAGATCTGAGGAACTGTGGCTAAAGAGTTTCCCAGAGCAAGTATGTCAGATGAGTGGCGAATTGCGCTTAGTTTGTGGCTGGTGTTCAATCTAATTACGTGTGCTCGGCTGTATTTTGACATTCTGCATCCCCGCCCCGATTGATCCATCTGCTAGCCAGATCATGATCGCCTGTTTTCCTGGGACACAAACTCGCCTCTATCACCTTGCATAATGCCGTGCCATGTTGCTCCAGCCCCCTGCCCAGCTGAATGCCCGACCAAATGCGGAGACCCATCTCCAAATTTCGTGTGATCCATGTCAAATTGATCGACCCGGTTTCAGTCGCCCAGATTACCGTTGACTTGATGGAAAGCGGGGTGGGCGCTCGAAGGCCTTGGTGTCCGACACCTTCGGGGTTATACTATGACGCAATCGGGCTCCCCGTAATCATTGGCGTCATATATGGTCTCTTTCCCCCCTCTCAAATGGGGAACAGGCTTCACTTGAAATAATCAATCACATCAAAATCAGTAAACTATCAAAGCGAGAAATAATGTCTGGCTACGACGATCAAAATACTGTGAGTACTCCTATTCAGCGTGATCTGTGCAATCACTAAGTCCTCACCGTAGGGCTCTCGTGGGTATGGTGGTGACAGTGGCGTATGATCAATAACCCGATGAACCCGCAGCCACCAGCTAACTGGCCTTGTTGGTAGTCTCGGGGTTACGGGAGCTCCGGCGGACACCGCGATGATGACACAAATACCGGAGGCTATGGTGGCCGTACTGGCGGAAATGTAGGGGGTGATACCGGCTACGGGAATACGGTTGGTCTTTGTCTACCTCTGCGCTATCGTCTCTAACGGCGTACCGAAGAAACGCACCGGGGCTTCTGACACTTACGGATCTACTGGTGACAACAGCTACAGCTCTTCTGGGCACATCGGAGCCTCTGGCGCGTACGGATCTTCCAAAGACACAGAAGATGATAGCTATGGATCGACTAAGCGCACGGGGGGATCCGGTGATACTTACGGGTCGTATAAGCGCACGGATGACGAAGGCGGTTATGGGTCTACTAAGCGCACCGGCGGTTCCAACACTTACGGATCTTCCGGGGATACAGATGACAACTACGGGTCGGCTAAGCGCACAGGGGGATCTGGTGACGCTTACGAGTCCTCCAAGCGCACGGATGGCGAAGGCGATTATGGGTCTACTAAACGCACCGGCGGTTCCGGTACCACATATGGATCCTCCAAAGCTACAGATAACGATACTTATGGCTCCAAGAGCGCAGGAGGTTCCAACACCTATGGGTCCTCTGACGATACTTACGAATCATCTACGCGTACAGGCGATGACAGCTATGGGTCGTCTAAGCCTACCGGGGACTCCAACACTTATGGATCTTCTAGTGACACTTATGGATCCAAGCGTACAGATGACGACAGTTATGGTTCGTCTAAGCCTACCGGGGACTCCAACACTTACGGATCTACTGGTGACACTTATGGATCCAAGCGTACGGATGACGACAGTTATGGTTCGTCTAAGCCTACCGGGGACTCCAACACCTACGGATCTACTGGTGACACTTATGGATCCAAGCGTACAGATGACGACAGTTATGGTTCGTCTAAGCCTACCGGGGACTCCAACACTTACGGATCTACTGGTGACACTTATGGATCCAAGCGTACGGATGACGACAGTTATGGTTCGTCTAAGCCTACCGGGGACTCCAACACCTACGGATCTACTGGTGACACTTATGGATCCAAGCGTACAGATGACGACAGTTATGGTTCGTCTAAGCCTACCGGGGACTCCAACACCTACGGATCTACTGGTGACGCTTATGGATCCAAGCGTACAGATGACGACAATTATGGGTCATCTAAGCCTACCGGGGACTCTAACACTTACGGATCTTCTAGTGACACTTATGGATCGTCTAAGCCTACTAGAGACTCCAACACTTACGGATCTTCTGGCGACACCTATGGATCCAAGCGTACAGATGATGATAGCTATGGGTCGTCTAAGCCTACTAGAGACTCCAACACTTACGGATCTTCTGGTGATAACTATGGATCCAAGCGTACAGATGAGGATAGTTATGGATCATCTACACGTACTAGAGACGATGGCGATGGAGGTACGTTATTGCTCTCCCGTGAATTGCCTTTATATTCCGGCACTGACATCTATGGTTGGTATAGATTCCAAGGTCGGGAAGTTCATGGAAAAGGTCGGCAGCGCACTTGGTAGCTCGACCATGCAGCAAAAGGGCTCTGAGAGGCGCGGGCGGGGATCTGATGATAATGACTACTAACCAACTATCACAGAAATGTCTCGCTTTACAGCTGTTAATATTACGCTGTCGCCAGTGTATTTATCAGTGGAATAGTAGCACCAGTTAGGTCGTGAAATTATAATGCATATTGGAAAATTGTCAAGGTTGAAGATCGGTGTTTAAAAATTCCGAGATCCGATGCATTAGTGCGATGCGTAGCCCGAGGCTGGAATAGGTAATTACGAGAAGCGCAAATGGTGTCCATCTCACGACACCCCGAGAGACTTCCTGTAACCATGGACGCCTCTCTAAGAACATCAAACGTGCTACTTGGTATACGCAAAACTTCCCCTGCCCTTATAGCTCAGCTAATCCGACTCTACAGAGCGATCTGGGACGTACATAATTCAGCTCCTAAAGAGGTTCGAGGCTATACTCGCCCTAGCCCCGGTTTGTGATCTACAATATAAGCAATATCCTGGAACCACTTACACTAACCCGATTGCCAGGTTGAGGGTAGAGATCGCAATACTACGGCAGTGGAAGCATATGAGATTGAAGTGCAGACGGCCGCTTTGGTAAGCTTGATATCATGTGGCCAACGCTTTGGTCTCCTTGTCTTGTAGTTCCTAGAATGGTAATAAGTAGACGTCACAATACTGATCAATCGATGTGTGCATTGTAAAGGTGCGCTCAGCGGAAGACATACTCTCACTGACGAGGTCATTGAAGGAAGCGTGGCTGTTTGGCCAGCTGAACTCAGTCGATGGGACTCGGGGAATGCCAAAGACGGATGAAGACGCCAAAGCCGTTGGGGAGGCGCTTCAGAAGCTGTTGAAGCAGCAAAACTTTTGAGCAGAATTCTGTTTGTGGCGCGAGGTTGTCTAGCATCTGAGAAGTGGTCTCTGAGGAGCCTAATCTTGAAAAAATTCCGATGATACCTTACAAGTAGCATTGCATCGGAAATACATGTGGTATGAAAATTCGTGCCATAGTACAAACAACGGAATAAGTTTGATCTCCAAGTCTCGTCTACAACACGACCTCGTGCGACACTCTACAAAATCATGCCCGATCATCCTATGATGGCCTCACGGAAGCCAACACTCACGGTCATCGTTGCCGCCACGCGCTCAATGGGCATCGGTCTCCGTGGCTCCTTGCCCTGGCAGGGTCTAAAAAACGAAATGGCCTACTTCGCACGAATCACTTCGTCGAGCCCTGCTCCCGGTGAAGCCAACGCAGTGATTATGGGGCGCAAGACCTGGCAAAGCATACCGCTTAAGTTCCGGCCGTTAAAAAACAGAGTGAACGTGGTGATCTCGCGGGACCCCAGTGCGGCAGATCTGGAAAACGATGGGGGAAACTTTTGGGGCCCCCACGTGGCGAAAAGCTTAGAAGCCGCTGTGGAATTACTGCGGGGGGAGCTCTCTAAGGGTGGAGTGAACGGTGAAGCCCCAAAACCTCGCATCGGCAAGGTATTCGTGATTGGAGGCGCCGAATTGTATAAAGCAGCTCTGTCCGTGCCCGAGACTCGAAGGATCCTATTGACGCGTATCCGGTCGGACATGGAATGCGATACCTTCTTCCCCTTAGACCTCAACAGCGAACAACAACAAGACGGCAACCCGGCGGTGGGAGAAAGTAGCAGGTGGGCAGAAATGAGCCACGAGGAGCTGGAGGCGTTTGCTTGTGTCAAGGTGTCAAGGGGAGTGCAACTAGAGGCCAACACAGAGTACGAATTTACGATGTATGAGCGAGTGGATGATGCATGAAGGCGGAGGGGGCCATCTACTCTACTACCTAATCGCCCATCCTCAAAATGCAACCGTAGGTTTTACGGGTATACCACATTGGTGGGGTTTCTTGTTCGCAACCTTCCAACGGCAACCTGCTACCACCATCACCCTATCATCAAAATCCGAAAAAAACCAGTGATGGTGAGCCTGTGTCGAAACCCGAGGCGCGAAGCTAGGGAACGTGCTGATCATTTCCGGAATCTTGCGGTTGTGCCAACAACCGCCACGCCTCACTTTTTACGACTCGTGGCTTGGGGCATCATTGTTTAATTTTTTCCTTGTTTTTTTTTAGTATTACCCCTCCAGGGATTTTGCGATCCTCTCATAACGTATTAGAGTTTGCGGCCTTAGAATGTCGGGCAATCGATGCATGGGATTCACTCAATAATCGGGTCCCCCGTAAACAAGGCACACCGCTCACGGATAACTGCTTGGGTTACTCTCGCTATCTCACAATGCATCTTGTGTCCCAAAGGTTGACTTGTCAGGCCGGACCGCCTTGCTCTCGTTATGTTTCGTGGTCGGGGATTACGCCGTAGCCTTTGTGGTACATGGTTCTAAGCATCTTAGCACGGCTTCAGAATCTCCAATGGCTTGATTTTTTCAAGGGAGAAGGAAGAGTAGATACATAGAGATAGGAAACCCACACCTCCCCTTTAGGGCCAGGTGAATTCCATAGGCTGTGGAGTCCCGACGCTTGATTGTTCGCCTTGTTTGCCTCCTTGGTTCATCCCATTCACTTGTGGGTTCACTTGAACCCGACCTGGCAAACAGTGAGTCTGACATAAAGGAAGACGGGACGCCGATAAGTTCAACCCTCATCTTTCCCAACCACAAACTGCAAGACTAGGACCACAAACACGAACGCTCACCTATACCACCTTCAATACGACCAGCCGTGCCCCTCCATCCGCGAAACTCGAGAATAGCTACAGTCCATTCCACAAAATAGACTTGGGAGAAAAAGTCCTCGGCATATCCTTCACCAAAACATGTGTTACAATACCATTACACACGCTTGTGGGGCTGTTGTTAAATCCCAGTCTCTAAATTGCTCCTGCGACACGTATCAAGGGGCACTATCAACCAGTTTAAACTGCGGGAATTGCAGTAAATGCACTGGGTATGCATGAAATGGAAAGATCAGAGTCCTCGATGTACTAACAAAGTTCGGAAGCAGGAAATAATACCTTTACTATTCGTGGTGGAGGTATGGTTGGCCTTCGCGCGGTACCTAGCTGACCGAGTTAAAGCTGGACTGGTTTACTCGTTTTTCGAGATGTGATTCTCTACCGGGCTGCGAAGTCTAATTGGGGGTTGTAATTGGGGCTATAACGGCGACTATTTGGATACGTTAGACTATGGAAAGGTGTGCGCGGAGTTGGCAACCTGATCTGCATGTTTAATGTACTATGGTGTAGGAATACTTTTAAGAATTTGCATCCATCATTCTAGGCCTTGAAAGAGAAAGACTTCCGATGAGGTACGGATCTCTGAAAAGCGGAGCATTTCGGCAAAAATTGTTGGATGTGTCCAACGTTGGTGTTTCCGGAGAGCACATATTGCTAAAGATGTGACTTCTGCCACAGGAATTAGTTCTCTCCCGTATCTGCATCCCATCAGCTTGTTAGAACTACCTGCTCCGTTAAGACAGTGAATATATATCGGCGTATTCTCCTGATTGAGAGCTATTTCTAGCACCGCCTTTGCTTGCGCCGGCTGTAGCGGCGCACTCTTTTTCTGGCCCTTCTCCGGCTTGATGTGTATCTGCCGTATTCCCTGAGAGTCCGCCCATTGCTTCAATTTCTCATCAAGCGGTTCTGGAGTCAGTGATAGAATGACCTTGAGTTCAAGTGATTCGAGAAACGGGAAATTTCTGGTCGGGAAGTGTTAGTTAGGGGTAATCGCAGGAGCACCTTTGAAGGACGCACAGAGGACGGGGATAGCTGCCACGGTATACATAAGGTTCTACTGTGGCAAAACGTAGAGGAGGGATAATTGTCCCTTCTGGGATATGAGTGTGCTCCATGGTGTGGATGGCGAGATATTTCGACTCTGTTCAAGACCTTGAGGTAGAGAGTAGAATGGAGTTGACAATCATTGTAACTTCCGAGGCGCTAGGGCCGCTATAAGGCACCAACTTAAAAATCACCCCACACCAACCCCACCAAAAATCGAACACAGGGGAAGGTGGGGCATAGCAACATCAGTCAAGCAAAAATGCAGTCTGGGATCACCGCATCAGAGGAGCTCCAGCAGGCTTTCAGTGACCTCGTCTCCAATCCGTCTCAAAGAGGCCTCCTTGCTGGGATCAAGAACGAAAAGCTGGTCCCTGTTCAACCTATCCCATCAAGCTCCCCAGACTTCGAATCAGACCTCTCCATACTCGCCGGGCTCATTAAGGACAATGAAGCTGCTTATGTGATTCTACGGCGCTACGAGGATGACCTAAGCCCCTTTGTTGCGATCACTTATGTGCCAGATTCGGCGCATGTGAGACAGAAGACGCTCTTTTCGTCGACGCATATGACGCTATCGAGGGAATTGGGGTCTGAGAAATTTAGGGAAACGTTTTTTGCAACCACGAAGCAAGAACTGACGGCGGAGGGGTTTAGGAAGCACGATAAGCATGCAGAGACGTGCGTCCACACATGAACCGGTGCTCTGAGAGGTCCTGCAGCCTAGCTATAAGGGAATATGCTGACACTAATGTTTAATACTAGGAAAGCGCCACTGACCGAGGAAGAGGAGGTGCTTCAGAGCATCAAGCAGGCGGAGGCTGGGGCAAGTGTGGGGACGTCGTCAAGATCAAGTCACGTCAGCAGTGGGATCAGTTTCCCCTTAACGAATGAGGCTTTACAGGCTTTGAAGGGGGTGGAAGGGGGTGGCGACAATCTAGTCCAGTTGGTACGAATCCCCCTGGGGATGCACTCCCATACCACTGACTTTGCAACAGAAACTCGACATTCAGCGGGAGACGGTTGACCTTGCCGCGGTGACGACGACGGACGTAGGTGGTCTCGCGACTACCATCTCTGACCAAGATCCCCGATATTCATTTTTCCGATACAGCCACGAATTCGAGGGCCAATCAGAATCACCCATCATTTTCATTTATACATGTCCAACGGACTCCAAGGTCAAGGAGCGTATGTTGTATGCATCGTGCCGCGGGAGTGTCGTTGTCGCCGCAAACGATGCAGGACTGGTGATTGCCAAGAAGGTGTGATCCTCTAAGATGCGAACCTCACCCAGATGTGTGAATATCCGAAGGCTCACCCCTGGCTGTATAGATAGAGGCAACCAGTCCATTGGAGATCACATCGGCCACGATTGAAGAGGAGTTCCACCCGAAAAGGGAGGAGAAGGTTGCATTTTCTCGACCCAAGCGACCTGGTCGGCGTTAAACATTTCATAGCAGACCAGGCGGATACACGCAGGCATGCATTGGTCTTTCGTTAGACGATGAGTAGTAGGATAATGTGATTGTTTACATCGCGAGCGAATTTCCCATGTATGAATTCAACTTTCGCATGTGACGGGATTCCCCGTGTCACGTTTGCCAGCTCGGCCAAGGACCTCGGCATCTTTTCTGCTTGCGACGAGAAGTCTTCGGGCTGCTCTAGGCGGTACGGCCGATTACGGAGAGTGGAAGCGACTTCACATGCAGATATATGTAATTGAACAACGTCAGACAAACGACATAGCCGAAGGGGATTCTAGTGATGGGGATCACACCCCCCAAAGAGCCGCTCTAGTCTCTGCTCTTTGACCTCCAACAACCAGCCCCCGTCAAAGAACCTTTCTACTAACTGGAACAGAATGCTAATTTCTGCCCTACTGACCCTTCATGCTTAGCCAACACCCGTCGCCGTCATGGAGTCCCCACCAGTCGCTTCCCTTGAAGATCCGTTCGTCCATACCAATGCCCTTGCTCGGTAGACCTGCCCCCCCTGGCATGGGAACCTAGAAACTTTCGAAGAGCCGACGGACAATTCTCGGCTCTTACTCTGTTGTCGTCGTACATATTAGTATCGGTCTCTCGTGCCTGCTGCTGCTGTTCCCGCTCTTGTCGCGTGTTTCTCCTCATTGTGTGTCTCGTGCTCATCCAGTTGGTGCTTTCGACATGTCTGCGAAGAACGTAAGAGGCAATGGCAGTGGCAAGAAGCCTGCGTCGGTAGCAACTAACCTCATTGGTATGCAGTGGCGGTCCGTGTGCCTCAATTCAGTTATACTAAATGGTGAACTCTATAGCTGGAGGAGGTGCCGGTATGATGGAAGCTCTTGTCTGTCATCCGTTAGGTATGCATAGTCTTGAAGTCTGAAAGCTCGAATTGGGCGCCAACAAAAGCTCGCAGATACCATTAAAGTGCGGATGCAGCTGTCGAAAAGAGCCCGTGCTCCTGGCGTAAGTTTACCTAGTGTATGAAAGCCATAGCCATATTCTTGCTGAATGCCCCTTCGGCAGGTCAAACGACGAGGTTTCCTGAAAACTGGAGCGGAAATCGTCAAGCGCGAGACTCCTCTTGGTCTCTATAAGGGCCTCGGGGCTGTCGTGACGGGAATTGTGCCCAAGATGGCCATTCGGTTCACCTCCTTTGAGTTTTACAAGAAATTGCTGGCCAACAAGGAGACGGGGAACGTAGCTGGGCAGGCTACTTTTGTCGGTAAGGTTGAAGATCTGAATGTCAATTTCCCTGAGGAAATGCATAAAGGAGGCTGATAAAGTTCTTGTGTTGGATCCAAAAAACAGCCGGTCTATCAGCTGGGATCACGGAAGCAGTGGCGGTCGTAACCCCTATGGAAGTCGTTAAGATCCGGCTACAAGCGCAGCACCATTCTATGGCCGACCCCCTAGACATACCAAAGTACCGAAACGCCGCACATGCTCTCTACACAGTCGTGAAAGAAGAAGGCATTGGCGCGCTCTATCGCGGTGTATCATTAACAGCACTTAGGCAGGGCACCAACCAAGCCGGTTCGTCACTCATCTACTACCCTGGAGGAGCTGTAAAAAAGTGGAAAAATGGAGATAATTTTAGGAAACTAGACTAACTCAAAACCACAGTGAACTTCACCGCCTACACTGAATTTAAAGCCATGCTCCAAAAGCTCCAGCCAGACCGCACAGCCGAACTCCCATCCTGGCAAACCATGTTCATAGGCCTCTTCTCCGGAGCCATGGGCCCCCTCTCAAACGCTCCAATCGACACAATAAGTCCGTCCCCTTTCACTCTACCCCCAACCCATTCCCAACCCCCCCCGACCCTAACAAAGCCGCAGAAACCCGCCTCCAAAAAACCCCCGCCCTCCCCGGCGAAACTGCCATATCTCGCATCACGACCATTGCGCGCGACATGTTCAAGCAGGAAGGCATACATGCTTTCTACAAAGGGATTACGCCCCGGATCATGAGGGTTGCCCCGGGGCAGGCGGTCACGTTTACGGTCTACGAGTTTTTGAAGGAGAAGTTGGAGAATTCGAAGATCACTCTTGTGGCGGGGAAGTATGAAGAATGAGTAAGGTAGTTGGCTAGATGGGTTGCGGTGAATAGTGTATGCGTTCTGGCTAAGAGATGACTTCACCGTCACAAACTACTGTTTCTTGCGGCAAAAGGCGTTATGAAATACTTAGATTGTTTGATATTTTTTTTCATTACCCCTTGCGCGGCCCCCATTTTTACCCTTGGGCCCTTGGACTCCCGCCCCTATATGTACATCGCCTATCCCCATTCGCGATACTACTCTTCCTGTACATAGAATTAATTTCAAACTAGAGAAAAATATCCCATAGCAAAAGTCCCCCAAACTTGAAAATTTCAAAACCGTCACAACCGTTTTTTATGTTCGCGTTCTGGAGATCCGCGATCCCCTATGGGAAGAACAATTTGGATGCCGTTTTTCCATCGGATATCTCCAAGAAATGTAGACGAAAAATTCCTCATCTACCCAGCCAAGTCACAGCATCATCTTTGCATGACCCATTCCTGTGTAGAAAGCGGCCAGATCACCACCAAAAGCCCACTCTCACTCTCCAGCCTCCCACCTCCCTTTCTCATTGATCATCCGCCTCCGTAGCCATTCTCTACTATCTCGATCGAGCACAAGCAGGATCGGACAGGCGGGGCGAGATGCCAGAGAATGTATGATGCGAGAAAACAGGGGGGATCCGGGGGAAGGAGTTTGAAGTGAGACTTCAAGAGGTGGATCCGGCTGCTTTTCCGCTCGAGAAAGGGAAAGTAAAAGAAATGAGGGTCTCTGTGGGTGGATCGCGAGAATCCTTTTGGGTGTTAAACCAGCAATGCCGCTGAAGAGCGAATGTGTCACTAGGGAGAAGAAGACATCCAAAAGTATGGTAGTCCAAAGTGGTACAGAAGTCAAAACATAAGAGTAAAGAAAAACTCCCAAAATGCCGGGGATGACCCACGCCTGTCAGAATTTCTTATGGTTTCATTCATCTCCGCCGTCGTCTCAGTTCCCAAGTTAAGACGTCAGCATCATCATCTCCATCCACGAGGTCCCCCGCTTCGACATGGCTGATACCTTCCCTGGTCTCCGGTTCAAGCGCCGTTTGCTCTGTCTGAACTCGCTTTGATTCGTCTTTGGTGGGCTCGCCCATTTCGGTAACGAGGCTCTCGTCTGTAAACGGGGGTCCACCCTCTAGAAACTTTCCAAAATATGTAATGGCATGCAGCGCCTCCTCACCAGTTGGGATGATGTTTTCCTTCGGTAGTAGGAAGCCGTAACTCCCCGTATCCCGCAGCTTGATCTGATAGGCATATCGTACCCCTACCTCGTGATAGAACCAGTCCAACGCGCTACCCCCACCAGTCTCCATTCGAGGGTGCACTACTCTCTTGCCATTTCGCATGGAAACGGTGCCTTCACATGCCGAAGTAATACCGTATAGCTCTCCAGAGGAAATACGTATTGCTTTTGCGAGACCCATGGCAAGCTCCTCGAGATTTTCCAATGATGGAGGCAGATTACTGCAACTATACGAGTATGGATATAAAATTTGCTGGGAGTAGGAGTGGAAGTCTAGAAAGCCGACGAATTTGGCGTTGTTGTTGTCAGTTTCATTCTTGGCCCATTCCGCAAGGCGACGTGATTCCACGGCCTGGAAGGCAAACTCTCCCGGAAAACTCTCCGAGCAGGGGTTTCCCCTAGAAGATCCATCCCATTGAAACCCCCAGCTTCGGTCGAGATCGATGCCTCGGCAAAAGCTGAGGGTTGTGTCCTGTTTGTTCTTTCGCCACAGGCGGTCACTTTCCCACGTATACACATAGCCATCGACATTTACTGTCGGGATGAAGACCCAATCAAACTCCTCTAGTAGTTTGGTGACCACTTCGGACTTCCCATACGACGTAATGAAAGAATACGCCATATAGTTAACGGTGCTCACGCTAATCCACTCCCGCGCATGTGAGCCACCCGATATAATGACCGTCTTTCGTGGTGCCTGTGGCAATTCCGGGTTTGTAGGGTGAACCCCAAGACGGAAGGCCGGTATGTCCCGCCCTTCGAACGATAATCCTATGCTGAATATCGTAACATGACTCGGAAAGAGAGCCGCGAGAAGCTTCATCCACGGGACGATTACAGACAAGGGCTGGTAATTACTGAAGAAGGGGTTTTCTGCTATGCCACTAGGAGCACGTAGGTCGTGGGTGAACGCAGGGCTACCGTGAGATGCTTGAGAAGACTGGTCTTTGTTGGAAGGCGATGGGTATGACTGAGATATCGCCTGGGTAAGGTCGTATATCAAAGGAGTGTGCGAGCGTTGTAGAGATGGCGGAAGGAGGCCAAGTAGGGGGGATACCTGAAATTTCGTAAATAGGTAGTCGTGATACGGAAAATGGTTAACACGTACAACATCCTTTGAAAGCCGGATATCCACCCATTCGTTATTCGACTCCCAGATATCTAGAAACAGAACAGCCGTGGCTTCTGCCAGCGCTTCTGCCTCGTCGATGGAAGATATATTGAACCGTAAGACAATGTCTTCGTCATATCTCGCTCGAAGATTCGAAAGCGAGCCAAAGTTCGACTGCTGCCTTATCTGGCTCCCAGAGATTTCATCTTTCGCTTTACATTCACGCTTCTTCCCTGCGAGTCGCTGAATTACTATATCGTAAAAGCGTCTACACCAACCCCGATCCTCATCATCCTTATCTCCGACCGGTCGTTTCAGCACGGGGTGTGGTAGTTGAAAGGGTGGCAGTAACGCTCTTCCATGACCTCTTGAGGGGACGGCAGACACCCAAGGCGGCGTTGAGATCAGAGCGACCAAAGCGAGCAGTAGGTATGAAAGGACGTAGTTTCGACAATGCATCTTTGTTGCATGCCGTCCCAATGCAGTGGCGGTGTTGTGAGATGAGGGGATGAAGGCGGAGATGGTGCCACCCAAACTGACTTCCGCTTTTTCCTGACGTACTCCGTATGTTCCGAGTTCTCGGCGTCACAGGTCTCGCTTCTTTTAAGCCCGTATCTTAAAACTGTCCTACCCAACCGGATCTGCGCACTACACCGCGATGAGGAAATAAGAATAGGAGCCCGAGCGACTGCAGACGCCCGCGCGTCCCAACACCATCGGCTCTCCTGAACTCGGGGAAAAGAAAAAAAAAATTAATATTCCAGTAACCCGTATTCAACTGATCGGGTCCTCTTGTGTTTCCGTTCAACAATAGCGCTGTGATCATCGCTTCTCTCCAACTCCTCAGCCCCCATATTTATGGCATAGGAATATTTCGAATTTCAACGACCCGTTTACTACGAATGCACGCCCGCTCCCGTTCGCTGCATTGGCTATTTTTCACCTGATGCCCGATCTACAATCATCATCGCTACGCCATGCCACTTCCGGCTCTTCTGCGTCGCCATCGCCGGAGTGAGACGGATTTACGCAGACATAGTACCGCCGATCCGGCTCAATACACCAGGCACAGTGAACATGTGCCTCGTACCAGACCATCGACTGATTTCCTCTCCCCTTATCACGCCACATACCCTTCAGCGACATCTTCTCAATCGTCGAACCAGAGGGACCTACCTTCCGATGAGTCCACTAGACCATCTTACGAGTCTGGCTTTCGTCCGGTAAGCCCACAGACAAACGAGCAACCTCACAAGCACCGCCGGTTCAGCCTTTTGAGAAACCGGAATGCTTCAGACTCGCAATTAGGTGCGAGGGCAAAAGCACAAGCTGCGCAAGGTCGTGAGAGACAAAAACGTAAGTATTAGCCCGGTGGGGAATGCCTATTTAGTATATAATACGTGCTGACCTTGATTCTCCCATAGCGCCTGCGATTATTACTACCGCGCCGACGATGGACACTCTCGAGCGGCCGCTGAAGCAAAAACAGAGGTTGAGACTGCCTGGCGGGCTGAAATCGCGGTCACATACCAATCTTCCGTGCCGGTCATCACAGAATAGCGCGGAATCCTTTGGAAAAGGCTCAATATCTGGCAATGGTAGTTTGCGGGCTAGCCGCGTGACTTTCGATGAATCCGACAGAGCTCCGAGCCTCGCGCCGCAAAATGATCCTACGAATCCTCCGTCCTACGATGAAAGTCACGCATCGCTCCCGATCCCGAATCCGCGGGTTTCAGATTCTTCAAGATCCGACGGGAGCTCGGGAGAGCATGTCGCATACGCAACTACAACCACAACTCACACCGTCTCTACCACTACTACATTCTTCCGCCTTCCTCGACGTAAGAAAGCTCGGCCTTCTTTGTTCCCCCTCCCTGCTAGAACTGGTCTTCCTGAGTCTGGTTCCGGCTCTCCAGCCACTCCCACCGCATCCTCCAATGTGAGTCGCGAATTTGCAAAGATCTCGGGGTCAACATCTCCTGCAATGGCCGCAAATTCTCCCGGGCCCAAGAATAGGGCAGATCCTGTAATTCCTTCTCCACTCTCCTCGCCTACTCATGTTGCTCTCGCCACCTCATCTATGAACTTTGCAGCGCCGGGCACTGCAATGCTACGGCAAGATTCAACAGCCTCTACAAAGTCTACTGGGTCTTCCCCATCTTCGCTGGTACCCCCGACGCGTCTTGGCCGCCGTGGGAGGTCTTCGACCATTGGGTCTGCGAAGGATGTCATTGATGACGTAGCTCTACCAACCCCCCCTTTGCCCTCTTCGCGAACTTCCACATCAACGATTGGCCGGAGCAGTTTTGGTGGGCTTTTTAACATAACGCACCGACTAAGGCAGAACTCTGAACCTTCCTTTCCGCGCTATATTTCTCCTGGGCCAGGGACGCCGGTGTCGAACAATTCGAAGTCAAACTCGCTACATCTAATTCGAGAACCTGTCGCCATTCCAGTGCGAGCGGATGACGACACACCGGCAAAGTATCTTGCACGGCTGGAAGAGGCTGTTAGTCGGGGCGTTGTGGCGAGCGTACTATCCAAGGCTGGAGACACGTTTGCGCAAGCAGTACTTAAAAGTTACATGCGAAGTTTTATGTTCTTTGGAGACCCAATGGACATGGCGATTAGAAAATTGCTCATGGAAGTGGAATTGCCGAAGGAGACTCAGCAAATCGATAGGGTAGTCCAAGCTTTTGCCGATCGGTATCATGAATGCAACCCAGGAATATATGCTTCTCCAGGTGTGTTATCTCTATCGGTTATAGGTGTGGATTGATACTAAAGATGCGCCAGATCAAGCATACTTCATCGCATTCTCTCTTTTGATATTGCACACAGATGTTTTCAACAAAAATAACAAGCGCAAGATGCAGAGACAGGACTATATCAAGAATACTTCGGGCGAGGGTATTTCTGACGACATCCTTGAATGCTTCTATGACAACATCTCATATACGCCTTTTATTCATGTGGAAGATGACGTTGATATTAACGGCGAGAAGATTGTTCCCCATAAATCACGCATGAACTTATTCACACGTGGCAGCTCCGATTCTGTCAAGAGACCCTCGAGGGAACCTGTGGATCCATATACGCTCATTATTGACAGTAAACTGGAAGTTCTGAGACCAACCCTTAAAGACGTTATGAACCTGGACGACCCTTATAGTTATTTGGGGACAGCCGATTCTCTTGACTTGCCAAACCTCCACAAGACTTTCTTCAGGTCTGCGGTTCTTCAGATTGTGTCTGCAAGATCCCGGCCAGAGGCCTTTATGTCTCCCACAACGATCTCGAACCCGGAGGAAGCGCACCCTGGCGTTGTTGATATAAAGGTAACCAAAGTTGGTCTTCTCTGGCGCAAAGAAGCCAAGAGGAAAAAGGCTCGATCTCCCTGGCAAGAGTGGGGCGCGATCTTGACTGGTTCGCAACTCTACTTCTTCCGCAACACAACATGGATAAAGAATCTTATGCATCAATACGACGCACACCACAAACATGGCCATGCCGGAGCCCCTGTCACTTTCAAGCCACCCCTTGAGAACTTCAAACCGGATGCATTGATGTCGACAGATGATGCAGTCGCGCTGTTGGATTCCAGTTACAAAAAGCACAAGCATGCATTCGTCTTTGTTCGACACGGGGGTTTTGAGGAAACGTTTCTTGCGGACACCGAAAACGAGATGAATGACTGGCTGGCAATGCTGAACTATGCAGCCGCGTTCCGAACCGCTGGGGTAAGAATGAGAGGGCTAGTTGGGGGAAATTATGAAGGGCAGAGGACTCGTGGTATCCGCAGGCTGGGTACCGGAAACTCTGCTCAGTCGGTGCAAACACCGACGGGGGAGGTTTCTATATTGAGTGGCAAGATAGACGCCCAACTTGCACAACAGATATTAGCTGCGCGGCGGCAAATCATGAGTCAAAAGATCAGTGAAGCGGAAGAGAAACTTTTATCAGCTCAGAAACAGCTAGATGGCCAACTCCGCAATGCAAGGCATCTGCAAATCCTGGCACCAATACAGGCTAAAACGAGAGAGCAGGTGATACTCGCCGCTGGACGCATGGCTGCAAAGCTTAAATGGGTGAGGGTAGAGATATGGAGGTTGAGGTGCCACAAAGATATACTTCTAATGGATCTTGAGGATGAGAGGAAATCGACAATTGACAAGCAACTCCGACAGCAAGCTATATCTGCCCCAGGACCACTCCCCCTATCAACACCAGAGTCCCAAAGAGATGGACTGGACAGGTTCGATTCTAAGACGAGCCGAAGTGGTAGTCCGCAAAGGAGCCCCCGTACGCCAACCGAATCTAGACCTACTAAGAGTCCATCTCTAAAGGGACTTGATTTTGGAATGGACGACATCTTTCACGCACCGTCACATTTGTCTCGACAGTCAAGCTACAAAAGGAATCCGCCTTCGTGGGAACTGCCTCCTCTCGCCTTTGATAGCACTCCTGTTCATCGAGGGTCCACTTCGAGCACGAATCCAATAAGCCCTACCCCGAGCAACTTGACAAAACCTCAATCAAGGAGCAGCGGCATTGGATCTGATGGACAAACCGGCTTCTCTGATGCCACTGGAAGGGAAACGCCTGCGATATATGCGGATGACAGCGAAAATGATGTCACTGGTGGGGCTGCCTTGTTCATGACCGATAGCCCTTCGCCGAGTCCTAAGATTATCGAGGCGCCTAATGAAGACGACAACCAGAGAGGGAAGCCCAAAAAGGGATCTGAAGCGGAAGCTCCAGAGAAGAGCAAAGTGCGGCGAAGCCTACAACGCACGCTCCGAGATACGCACGCTCCGTCTCACCACCGTAGCAGGAGGGGCAAGGATTCAGGCTCAGGTGTGATAGGGGCTGAAGATGGCGGTACTAGTCCTGAAAAAGAAGGTCTTGCTAGAGGCACCGGCAGCTTCACCGTACATGGCAAGAAAGCGTCTGTCATCACTTTTGGTTCTGAGTGGCAGAACGTATCACCTGAAGAGAAGCTGCGGCTTCGCAAACAGTCACACAATGACGAAACGAGGCTATCGGCCCATTCGATTGTCGATAATGACGGCGAGTCTTCAGCCTTCCCATCTCTAACGGGTTGGCGGCGGGGATCGACTGCCAGCCAAAGTACAGCTACTGTCCGCAGCTTTCAGCGATGGGAATCGAGGGAAGTCTCGGTGGATGCTGATACTGAAAGCCTAGCTGCCTTGAGCGTCTCAGATGGCCGCAGGACGCCACTAACGACGATACAGGATCAGCGAGAGGAGGAAGGGCGGCTATCCAGCAGTCATAGCAAGGAAAACGATAGGGAATCTAGTGAGGAGCAAAAGGGAGAGAGTGTTCGATCGACAGACGGTGTGCCTCGGCACCAGCTGCTACCGCAGGCGGTGTCTACGTAAGCCTAGGGCTACATCTTTGGGAAATCTATCGAAATTACGTGGCGCTCGCCTTTTATGCTGGTATGGCCATGGTTGTTTTCTCTCCTTGTCACACGTTTCTCCATACCCCTGGCATTAATTCACCCATAACACTATCGCAGTCTTTGCGACGCACGTGCATTAAAAGCTCATCGGTCATTCAATGGTTTATATCTTCTAGAGTCTTGGTCATGGAGTTTGCATCGAGGCGTTGGAGTCCGGCATCTGGAAGTGAAATCGTCCTACGTTTAGTCTATCACTCTACCTTTCATATGTACGAGATCCAAGGAAATTGGTTGGGGGATAAAAACGGCCTATTTCTTGTTACTGTGACTAGATCAGTGTATGGTGAAGGAACTTTAGGGGACTGCCTCGAAAATAAAACCAATTCCATTGTAACCCGCTCAGTGCGCCTCAACTTTCTATTAAACTCAGGTTTACCACCCTTCCTAGTACACAAGGAGGCTATTCCAAGTAGAGAGGATGATATTTATGCATGCTAGATTTTGCAGGGCTAGTCAAGGTTCTCGCGGACCTTGGGAAGGGAATAGAATAAATGAACGCAAAGACTATCTATCAATACGCCTTTGCAGTAGAAGGTATTGATAACGAAAAGTTTGCGGTATTGATCTGGGCACCAGTAAATGATTAGCAAGCTGTATGGAGTGCTAAAAGAGCTAATGATAAGGATATGATGCCTGGTGGGAAGAGAAAAATCTCAAGCGGGATGCATTTATCTTGTGCCTGGCTGACAAATTGGGTTAGTGCCTTGGCAGCTCTCTGTCTCGAGAATTTTGGCAAAAGCAGACACGATTATTGCTTCGACCCCAACCAAACAATTGGATGAGATGAATGTAGGGCAGAGCAGTGCGAGGTCTTTGGCTTTGCTGATATGTAGGTATTCTAGGCGCATCTATCATCAGATCTTGTGCTAAATCATTTCGTTAGGCTGGTCTGCGAGGGAGACTACAGTCTGCAAGAGCTGTCTTCGACGCCAATACTCTATTTCAGCTGCAGTTGAATCGACCTCTGCCATATCCATGAGCCACGCCCCGCCAGTGGTGCAAGCCCCCTCTCCTCAGCTAGCTTTTCGGATCAGAGCCGGAGTGGTGCTCTCTAGACCTCCACAAATCACCCGCAACCAGACGCCTTTCGAAAAGGCGTTCTTCTTCTATCAGCGGAGACTAAATGAACGACTGGTACTACCGTTCTCGCGGTATTTTTACTTCAAGGCAGGCACACCCGCAGATCTAGAGTGGAAAAGAAAGCAAGCGGAGCGGTCAACCCCTGCCAAAGATATCGGAGTATACAACGCATATGGCGAAATGGCTTGGGACGACGAATTGCTTGTCGATGCTAAGGAATCCGAGCCAGAAACCCAAGTTGATTGCCTATTAAAGGACGCAGAAGCTCCTGGAGTTGGGTCTGATGAGATGGGAGGATTAAGGAAAGAGGTTGTGGAGAGGCCAATGCCGAGAGTGACGGAAGCAGATAGGAAAGGAGATCAAAGGAGCCTGGACAGGAGGTTGGATAGGACCTTATATTTGCTCGTTAAGGGTAGCGAAGGAAGGTGGGGTTTTCCAGCTTCTGCGCTGATAGGGAGGGAAAATTTACATGAGGTGAGCCTACGTGGCCTGGGTAGTGGATAGCCATTATAAAGCACATCCATTAACAAAACGTTCAGGCTGCCGAAAGGATATTGATACAATCAGGTGGAGTCAACATGAATACCTGGGTTGTCGGTAACGTGCCCATCGGTCATTACCACTTCGACTACCCTAACCCTCTTCCTATTAAAGATGGGGTGAGGGAGTCGGGAGAGAAAACCTTCTTTATGAAAGCGAGGATCATGGCAGGGCAGGCAGACCTCAAAAAGAACGAATTAGGTTTAGTTGACTTCAAATGGTTGGCGAAGGAAGAGATTGAGAAGGCTGTGGGTCCAAGATACTGGAAAAGTCTAAAGAGTATGTTGGCAGAGCAGTGACGGAGGGGCTTAAACCATTGATAGAAGCATATTGCTGATGCTTTGACGGAATGTACGAGTATTTCTGTGTTGTATACTACTAAAAACAGTTCTAAGCGCTAGAATGGACTCTCCAGAACGCCCCCATAATGCAGCGCCGGAATTCCAAAACCCTATAGGTATTCGTATCACTTTGCGGAGAATTTCTGACCCTGTACGATGGGTGCCTTGCCCGCCGATTTGTCTTCGGTCACAGCCTTGCCACACATTGCGCATGCTGTTAAACCCATATTTAGCGTCTAGAGACTCAGGTAAAGGCCAGAGTGCAGGGGCTCAGCAATATACGTACCGTTAGCCTTATATGCACACCGGTGACAGAACTTCATTCCCTGCTCCGTTCTCTTCTTGCAAGTCGCGCAAGACGAGGAATAAGCGGCGTAAGGATTCTTTGCGCTCTTGCTAAGGAGCTTACTCTGGATTTAAAACAGTCGGATCAGCTGCGCTATCGTTTGTAGGAGCAGAGATGTGTCGATTTACCTTCCCTATCCCCGTAGTTCCTAACGTGGCCGACGACTTGCCGTCTTTCTGGTTAGATGCTGGTGAGCCATAGTACATATCCGCTTTACGTTTAACGCCTGGAGTAGCAAGGGTTGTCTTTTGGAGACGCTGGCATTTGGCGCAAACCATCTTTATCGTTCGCTGCTAAGGTAGTGCTATTCGTCGCCGATTGAGGCAGTGGTATCCTCAAGAGAGTCTGCGTGCTGAGAAGTGAAACGAGACAGGCCGATTTTAGCAACAAGCGAGTCTTGGGTGGCGGTTCGTTGAGAAAACAAACCAGCCTCAGCCTGCGCCTGCTTACGTATATACTTTGTACCTTATTCTTTGTACCTACTACAAACTCTGCGGAAACTTTATGGCTCCTAACAAAACTAGAACAACAACCACAGTTTCTACTCGCGGTCATCGCCTGCTCAGTCTTCGCCAACAATATCGTGAACCCTCAGGGATTAGCCGGTTATGCAGTCGTTTATACAATTGAAATCTATTCTGATGTGGTGAATCAAGGTTTCAGTTACATTGCTCGTCAAGCGAGTTTCTAAGGACGTGCCGCCGCCAGAAGCCCATAGGAATACGGTTTGAGGCTATGCTTAGAAGAGACAACATCACCCCCAGCTTGCATCGTTCACCCATCTTTCGCCAGTTGGAAGCGTCTAGATCAACCTGATTTCTTTTCGAATCAAGCCTGCGCATGAAACATTTGCGATCTAGGATTTGTTGAGAGTTCTCATCAAAGAAGGCCCTTCGCCGTCATGGCAAGTGGTGGTGCTCCAGGAGATCCGCGACCCGGATCGGATAACCATAACCTCCTTCTCGAGCTGGAGGAGACGCAACCAACATATAGTTCCGGGCGTCCACCACCTATAAATGATGATGATCTGATGCGGGAGTACGAGCAAGACCGTGCAGAGCACCCGTACGGACGAGCTTCAACATCCTATGACGACTTTGTAGGCGGTCCTGGAGGAGTTGGAGGGAGGAATATGGGATTGCCGGGTGGACCTGGAGCTCCATCTAACCGCCCGCAATCGACATATCCTCAGAGTGGAGGACATGGGACATATTCGCAATCAGAACTAAATCACTACCAACGGTATTCTGACATAGATGACTTTCCTGATGATGGGCATTCCATGCATGGATACTATAACCCTGGAAGCACGGCTGATGACCACCAGCCACACGTTAGCGGGAGACCGCGCAACCGAAATAGCGTTATGAGTATGGGAGGGGGTCTGATGGGTCGGGCGAAGAACATGCTTGGGATGGCTCCGGAATATTCAGAAATGGACCTTCCATTGACCGAAGCTGGAGCAAGAACCTCAGATCACGCAGGAACGGGCGCTGGCGGCCAGACAAAGGGACGCGAAAGGAGATTCTCCACCGGAAAATTTAAATTTGGATTTGGAAGGGGGAGAGTGGATCCCTCAACTTTAGGGCCGCGGATAATTTTCCTCAACAATCCGCCCGCGAATTCCGCTGGCAAGTATGTCGATAACCATGTATCAACAGCGAAGTACAATGTCGCTACCTTCCTTCCCAAATTTCTATTCGAGCAGTTCTCGAAATATGCCAACTTGTTCTTCTTATTCACGGCGGCCCTCCAGCAAATCCCGAATATCTCGCCCACAAACCGATATACTACTATTGGCCCATTGATTATAGTGCTCTTGGTCTCGGCAGGGAAAGAACTGATTGAAGATTATAAGCGGAAGAGTTCAGACAAATCGCTAAATCATTCGAAGGCACGTGTTTTGAAGGGCTCGAGCTTTGAGGCTACCAAGTGGGTAAACGTGGCAGTAGGAGACATAGTCAGGGTTGAATCGGAGGAGCCCTTTCCAGCGGATTTAGTGCTCTTAGCCAGCTCGGAGCCGGAAGGATTGTGTTACATCGAGACGGCAAACCTTGACGGCGAAACAAACCTCAAAATCAAGCAAGCTATTCCAGAGACAGCGAACCTAGTCAGTCCTAGTGAACTGAGTAGGTTGGGTGGAAGGCTGCGCTCGGAGCAACCCAATAGCAGCCTCTACACCTATGAAGCCACGTTAACGATGGCAGCTGGTGGCGGAGAGAAGGAACTACCACTAGCCCCAGACCAATTATTGCTCAGGGGTGCAACCCTTCGGAACACGCCATGGATTCACGGAGTAGTGGTTTTCACTGGACATGAGACGAAGCTTATGAGAAACGCCACTGCGACACCTATCAAACGAACAGCTGTCGAACGGATGGTAAACATACAGATTCTAATGCTTGTGAGCATTTTAGTTGGTCTCAGTTTAATCAGCTCTATCGGCGACCTCATTGTCCAATCAACGGCAAGCAGCAAGCTCCAATATCTCTTCATAGCTAACACTAACGCCGGAAAACAATTCATCTCCAACATATTCACGTACTGGGTCCTCTACTCTAACCTTGTCCCTATTTCTCTCTTTGTCACTATCGAAATTGTCAAATACTACCATGCCTTCCTCATCAATTCCGACCTTGATATTTACTATGACAGGACAGACACTGCAGCCATATGCCGTACGTCTAGTTTGGTTGAAGAGCTGGGACAGATCGAGTATATATTCTCTGACAAAACTGGCACGCTTACATGCAACATGATGGAGTTCAAGCAATGCTCGATCGGGGGGATTCAGTATGCAGACGAGATCCCTGAGGATCGAAGAGCAACCGTCCAGGATGGTGTAGAGGTCGGGCTGCACGATTTTAATCGTCTAAGAGAAAATTTGAAGACGCACCCCACCAAAGACGCAATCCACCACTTTCTGGCTCTGTTGGCGACTTGTCACACCGTCATCCCAGAACGGAAGGATGAGAAGCCTGGCGAAATCAAGTATCAGGCTGCCTCACCTGATGAAGGGGCGTTAGTTGAGGGTGCCGTTCTGTTAGGTTATAAATTTACCGCCAGAAAACCCCGCTCGGTGATAATCACCGTCGATGGTCAAGATTACGAGTACGAGCTACTAGCAGTCTGCGAGTTCAACTCTACGCGGAAGAGGATGTCGACGATCTTCCGGTGCCCGGATGGGAAAATCAGATGCTATTGCAAAGGGGCAGATACGGTAATCCTCGAACGGCTTGCTCCGGAGAATCCGATCGTGGAAGCGACCCTCCAACATCTTGAAGAGTATGCATCAGATGGCCTCCGAACACTCTGTCTTGCGATGCGGGAGATTTCGGAGCAGGAATATCAGCAGTGGAATCGCATTTTCGAGAAGGCGAATACTACAGTTAGCGGCAATCGAGCGGAAGAACTAGATAAGGCTGCCGAGATTATCGAGCATGACCTGTTCCTACTAGGTGCTACAGCTATTGAAGACCGTCTGCAAGATGGTGTGCCGGACACGATCCATGTTCTACAGCAGGCCGGGATAAAAGTGTGGGTGCTTACGGGCGACAGGCAGGAGACAGCCATCAATATCGGAATGAGCTGCAAGTTGATCAGCGAAGATATGACCCTGTTGATTGTCAACGAGGAGGCACTAGAAGCGACAAGGGACAACATATCAAAAAAGCTCAGCGCAATACGGGGACAAAAGGACGGCGGAATCGAACTAGAGGCACTGGCGTTGGTAATTGATGGGAGGTCATTGACGTACGCGTTAGAGAAAGATATGGAGAAGATGTTCCTTGATCTGGCTGTCATGTGTAAAGCAGTCATATGCTGGTAAGCTACTCATTGAACTCATTGTCCTAGCGGATCTAACTACTTCATAGCCGTGTGTCCCCCCTGCAGAAAGCATTAGTGGTCAAGCTCGTCAAACGTCATCTGAAAGCTATACTTCTTGCCGTCGGTGACGGTGCAAACGATGTGTCTATGATCCAAGCTGCTCATGTTGGTGTCGGTATCAGCGGTGTAGAAGGTCTTCAAGCCGCCAGAAGCGCCGATGTGGCTATCGGGCAGTTCCGTTACCTTCGAAAGCTCCTCCTAGTACACGGCGCATGGAGCTACCAACGGATTAGCAAGGTCATCCTCTATTCATTCTATAAGAATATTGCATTGTACATGACACAATTTTGGGTTCGTCCCACCTCCATAATTCCGGGTCCCCGTACTGACAGTAAGTATAGTATGCCTTCCAAAATAGCTTCTCTGGCGAAGTCATTTACGAATCTTGGACTCTATCTTTCTACAACGTCTTTTTCACCGTCCTCCCACCTCTCGTCATGGGAATCTTCGATCAATTCATTAGTGCTCGCCTCCTAGATCGTTACCCTCAACTTTACCAACTCGGGCAAAAAGGTGTATTTTTCAAGATGCACTCCTTCTTCTCTTGGATCCTCAATGGGTTCTATCACTCCCTACTCCTATACTTTGCGTCCGAGTTTATCTGGCTCTGGGACCTACCTCAAAGCGATGGCAGAGTTGCCGGTCACTGGGTATGGGGAACTGCTCTCTATACCGCTGTGTTAGCAACAGTGCTTGGGAAGGCGGCGTTGGTGACCAACATATGGACGAAATACACGTTCTTGGCAATCCCGGGCTCTATGATCATCTGGATGGGATTCATTCCGGTTTATGCTATCGTAGCACCGAAGCTGGGATTTTCAACGGAGTACACTGGCATCATCCCCAGGCTGTTTTCTAGTCCTGTGTTTTGGCTTATGGCATGTGTTTTGCCTGTGCTATGCCTACTCCGGGATTTCAGTTGGAAGTAGTGAGTGCAATACACATACCCCTATTGATAAAGGCCGGGTTCGCGATGACTGACATTTTGATTTCCTAGCGCGAAACGGATGTACTTCCCGCAGACCTATCACCATATTCAAGAAATCCAAAAATACAACATACAAGACTACCGTCCAAGGTTCGCCTTCTTTCTTTCGTTCATACTGTCTCACCTGCTAACCTTGCTGTTCCGCAGAATGGAGCAATTCCAAAAGGCCATCCGCAAAGTCCGCCAGGTTCAGCGCATGCGCAAGCAGCGAGGCTATGCATTTTCACAAGCTGACGAGAGTCAGACCAGGCTGCTACAGGCATATGATACCACGAAAGAGAGGGGCAAATATGGCGAAATGACAAGTGGGCGGACTAAGGGCATGCTCGGCGAAGGACTTCGACGCTTTTGATGTGTGACGTGACCGTAACCCAATAATGAGCTGCTTTGCATTTTCTCGGATGGAGGGGTCATTCGAGGTTGGTTTCGCTGTGCATATCTCTCTCTGTTCTTCCACCACATACTATCCGCCCTCGTGTTGTCTCGTCAGGCTCTCAGGGTGTATATTTCCCAACTGGTTTCCATCTTGAACGTGAACCTTTCTTTCTCTGTATAGCAGCCAAAGCCAGACTGGACTGGGCCGGCGTCGCGGGGTAAATTGTTGTTAGTTTTTGCCTTATTGTTCATAGTAGTGGTGTGATATAAACCGAGGAAACAAAAATTTTGGGTGCTTTTATATAGTGGAATGCTCCATTGGTTTTGTGCTTTTAGCCATCTAAACTCCGTAGTTGATTGCAATGAGAGGTCAGAGGTCAGCGGCAAATCCCGTATCGGTAAATAGCTCGTGACGCGCGACGCGCTCCGTGACTAACTTCTATTCAGTTGCGACTCGGCGCATCCTCTCTCGCACCTTCTCTGCCCTTTTCTACAGCAATCGGGAGAGATTGAACCAACCTGCGCTTTCGCACAGAGCTGTTCTATTATCGCTCAAGTCTTCCAAAGGACGCCACCTAGCCGCCCTTGGCACCATGCCTCGCCGTGCAACCGCACATGCTGAGACCATCGTGATAGACAAGCAGCCAGAAGTCTCATTTCCAAGACTCAAGTTCAACGAGCCGCTATCATGGCGTGCCGGCAAGGCAATCAACGTCGCAGAGTTGCTCAAGCGGCTCTCGACGCTTTCGAAAGAGTTGCGCGAGATGGATCAGGAGGAGATTGATCGAGAGTCGGTGACCAAGGTTGCGAAGGAGCTAGCCGGGCATCACCTTCTGGCACATAAGGATAAGGGTGTTAGAGCATGGACGGCCTGCTGTCTGGTGGACATACTGAGGTTATGTGCGCCAGATGCGCCATTTACTGTGACCCAATTGAAGGTACATAGACCACCGCCCCACCCATCCCAGGTTGAAGCCGAACGGGGTGACTTAGTCCTGCCGCTCCACCCCCAGGCCAAGACACCCCCGATTCAGCAGGCAATCGTCTTCATTGGCAAGAGTATTGGAATTATAATTAATGTTGTGATGGCAGGACATCTTTACCCTGTTTGTCACCACGATCCTCCCTACGCTATCTGACCCATCAAATGCATACAATACCCAACATATACACGTCCTCCAATCGCTAGCACAAGTCAAGAGTATTATACTACTTACAGATATCCCCTCCTCTGAGGCTTTGATCTTACGCCTATTTACATCATTTTTCGATATCTCATCCGGAAGCTCGAAATCCGCCACAGGCGAACAGATTGGAAAGAATGTTGAATACCACATGAGCGCAATACTTGTCACCCTGGTAGATGAAGCTACAAGCTTGCCGGCGGAGGTGGTGGACACTATCGTCGCACAGTTTTTTCGAGCAGACCCAGGAGCCATAAGCGCGGCGGCCAGCAAGGACAGCAAGGGCAAGAAGAACGGTGTGACTCAGGCCCTTGATGACAAGCAGTCAACCCTACGGCTCAAGGAGTTACCGCCTGCTTATAACATGGCCAAAACCATCTGCAACTCGTGCCCTGAAAAGATGGCGAGGTACATCAGTCAATATTTTAACGACGTCATTATGGACGCCTCTTCAGTAACGGCAGATAGTACAGCAAAGAGCCACCACCACCGAAGGGCGAGCAATGACAGGGAAGACTCTGACGACGGTGAGGGGACCAGCGGTCCCACTGAGGAAGACCTGAAAGAGTTGCGCAAAGCCCATGGGCTCTTGCGGGAGCTTTGGCGAGCCTCGCCCGCTGTGCTTCAAAACGTTATACCGCAACTAGAGGCGGAATTGTCAGCTGAGAACGTCCAGCTGCGACTGCTTGCGACTGAGACACTAGGTGATATGGTATCCGGAATAGGTGCTGCCGGACCGCCCCCACCCCCCGCCATGGATCCTTCTGCATACCCACCTGCAGAGCTTTCTTCTTACTCGGATGCGACACCCTCATATGGAGTTCTAAGTATCCCTTCTTCGCCACAGTCATTTCCACAAACCCACCCCGCAGTATACGCAAGCTTCCTAAGTCGACAGAATGACAAGTCGGCGTTGATCCGTTCAGCTTGGACCACGAGCATCGGCAGAATTCTCATAACCTCGGCTGGAGGGGTGGGTCTAAGTCAAAACGAAGAGCAATCTCTTCTCAGGAGTCTCGCGGTCAAACTCCTTGACTCTGACGAGAGAGTACGCATTGCGGCGGTCAAGGTAGTTGGCGGTTTTGGGTTTCGAGATGTCGTCTTCAAGCTCGGCTCAGATGGGGGGGTAACAAAACCAGGCTCCATCTTAGCCAATCTCGTTGATCGAGTGCGAGATCGGAAGCACGGCGTTCGCGTAGAGGGGATGAAAGTTGTCGGCAGGATATGGGGTGTTGCGGTTGGGGAGATCGCTGCTGGTAATGAGACGGTCCAATCGCTACTTGTAGCGATCCCATCCAAAATATTCGACACCGTTTACATCAACGACCTGGAACTAAATGCGCTGATCGAACATGTACTCTTCGAGTCCCTGCTACCTCTGGGCTATCCTCCCCTAAAACCTAAAGGATCAAAGGGAGAGTCTCAGAGCAGGGGAAAGAGCAAAGAATCGAATGGCGATAAAGAAAAAGAGAATGCGGATGCGGACAAAATACGGACCGAGCGGCTACTCATACTTATAAAGGACCTTGACCCTAAAGCCAAAAAGGCTTTTTTCTCTCTATCTGGACGACAGGCTGCGTGCTCACAGGTTGCGGAGTCCTTCCTGAAGAAGTGCGAGGAGTTCAATGTAAGTTTTGTCTTCTAGTTATCTCGGCACGACAGCCCGCTGAACCAGGATAGGGCGGTGTCATGGATGAGAACGAAGTCGCAATCAAGAAGCAGTTGCATAATCTGATCGACTGGTTCGCCAAACAACTGCCAGATTCGGCAAGAGCGACGGCAGATCTACTGAAGTTTGCAAAGATGAATGACCGCCGAAACTATCAGCTCATCCGCTATTGCATGGCTCCAGAGAGCGATTATAGGATGGTCCATAATGCTATCGTAAGTCAATCGCCTCTATCGATTGTGCATATCTGGCTAACCCGGGTCGTCACAACGCAGAAAGAACTCACGAAGCGCATAGAGACTGCACCTGGGTCGCCCGCAGGCACGCTAGAGACGATTACGCCATTTCTCTACCGGATCAGTCTTCTCATCTACAACAAGAGCCATGTCCCAGCGATAGTCGAATATTCTCGGAGAAGCGACAGCCACCTCGAAAGCACCGCCCACGAGGTCCTGAAAGAGATATCCACCGTTAAGCCTCAGATCTTTAAAGCCCACGTCAAAGAACTATGTGGGTTGCTGGAGGAGCAGGCGCCTACGCTAAGCAAAGCAAATGACCCCGGGACGGTGGACACGTTGAAGGCATGCGCTGGCTTTGCGGCGAAGTTCCCCAAGGACATGCCGACGGGACGAAAATTCCTTCAGGCCCTGGCCAATTTTGCTCTCCACGGAACGCCACCCGAGGCATCCAAACACGCCGTTACAATTCTCATGGCCGCAGCGGAGAGGAAAGAAATGTATGCCACCGATCTTATTAAAAAATGCGTCACAGACTTCAAGTTTGGCACCGGCCACTTTCTCTCACGGCTTGCTACGCTGAGCCAACTGATGTTTCTCGCACCAAAGGAGGTGGACGATGAAAACGACCCGATCATCGACATAGCCACAAAGGAGGTCTTACTGAAAGTCCGGACGCCAAAAACCGCCTCCCAAAGGGAATGGCTGAACGATGAGGAAATAGACGACGAGTGCAAAGCCAAACTTTGGGCTCTCAAGATCCTCGTCAACCGTCTGCGGTCGAGTCAGGACCCGAAAGAAATGAGAGACCTGGCGGAGCCGGTTCTCAAGCTCCTAAACACGCTCGTTGCAACACAGGGGGAGCTATCGAAGAAGAAGGACACGCCTCCCGCCCATAAATCTCGTCTTCGGCTGGTCGCGGCGCAGCTACTCCTCAAGCTATGCAGGGCGAAGGTGTACGACGAACTCCTCACCCCCGATGCCTTCAACCGGCTAGCTTGCGTCGCACAAGATAGCATGGTAGAAGTACGACTGAGGTTCGTCACGAAGCTGAAAAAGTATCTTGGGCAGTCGCGGTTACCATCACGATTTTACACCATCGTTTTCCTAATGGCGTATGAACCGCAAGAGGAGTTCCGAGACGAGACGGTAACCTGGATCAAGGCTAGAGCGAAGTTCTTCGCCCAGCAGAAGGGTACGGTCATGGAGTCTGTATTTTCTCGGCTGCTGAGTCTACTCGCACACCACCCAGACTTCAGCCCGAGCGCGGACGACCTGGCCGATTTCACGAAATACATACTGTTTTACTTGCGGCCCGTCGCCACAGAAGACAACCTGTCTCTCATCTTCTACGTCGCTCAGCGTGTCAAGCAGGCTAGAGATGCCATCTCTCCGGAAAAGAGCGATAACTTGTATTACCTGTCTGACCTCGCACAGGCTATCATACAAAGATACGAGGATATCAATTGCTGGTCAATGCAGGCCTGGCCAGGGAAACTGAAGCTGCCGGTGCAGCTGTTTGCACCACTGGCCAGCCACGCTATAGCCCAGGAGATTGCTACAAAGCCCTACCTGCCGAAGGAGCTCGAAGAGAGGTTAGATGGACTAGTCAGGGTGAAGACGAAAACGAAGAAAGTAAATAATTTCCGCTGAGACTCTCGAGCTTCTTCTCTTGTCATACCGCTAACAAAGTATTATAGCGCAAATCGGATTCGCACCTTGAGGCCCCAGCACCGCCTAGAAAAAAGGCTAAGCCTTCCACAGCCGCCAAGCCAAAGAGTCTTCCGGTCCGTAGAGCGGGCGCAGCCAAAACGCCCAAGAAACCTAAACGTTCAGATGCCGTGCCGTCTAGCGAGCGGAGACGGAGCGGACGTGCGACTACCGGAAAAGTGAAGACTTATGCTGAGCCGGATGACGAGGACGACGATAAGGATATGCAAATGTGGGATGAAGGCGACGAGGAGGAGGAGGAGGAGGAGGAGGAGGAGAGCGAGGCGGAGGCTGAAGGAGGGGAAGGAGAGGAGGGTGGAGGCGATGAAGATGAAGACGGCGTAGGGGACGCGATCGCGGTGGACGTTGGTCCCGCCAAGAAAAAGGGTGGTGGTGGTGGTGGTGGTGGTGGTAGCGGCAAAGGGAAGCAGACCAACGGTGACTCAATCCCAGAAGATGATGATGACGATGACGACGACGACGACGATGATGATGATGATGAGGTATTATCGGATCCCCCCGATTCCGACTGACCACCACAACAACTTTTGCCACTGAAACAAGTAGTTCTCTCTTTCTATCCCAAAAAACAAAACATCTACTACCGCCGCCACCACCACCACCACCACCAGGACAACAGGACACAAAAAAAAAAAAAAAAATATCACGCATGTACGATGAGGATGTTGTCGGAGGGAATTATGGGGCGGGGGTGAAGTAAAAAAAAAAAAAAAAAGGCCCTCGTCAATATATCTCTTCTACCAAGCCGGGTCGAATCGAGAGATAAAAAGACGTAGAGTTGTTTTTTTTTTTTTTTTTCTAACGACGGACCGCACGTTTCTATTTCAGCGTTCCCAACGCTCTATCTACCTTAATCAACGGGGTTTGTACAAAGTATTTTTAACCAACCAAAAAAAAAAAAATTGAATCCACCATTTTATTCCCACCCTAAGGGGGGATCACGATTGTCGGGCAAGATGCGGGTTTTTTGTCGCACGAACGAACGAATGAACGAGAGAAAAGACGATGGCCCGCCATTCTATCTCTCCCCAGCTCTCTCGGTGCAAAAATACCTCTACGCATCACCTATCCCAAGCCCCGAAAAACAAAAATCCCCCCCCAACACGGTTTTGCGCCCTGCCTCAACGGGGGGTCGCGCGGTTCCCGAACCCACCGACCCCCCTTTTTTTTTTCTTTTTTCTCCTTTTTTCCCTCACTCACCCTCGCCCAGCCAAAAAAGCAAAAGCAAGCCCCGGGCGCCGCCGCCCCACCACACAACCACAACCCCCCCCCCCCCCCCCCCAAAAAAAAAAAAAAAAAACCCATTGTTTTTTTTTTTTTTTTTTTTTTTTTTTTTTTTTTTTTTTTTTTTTTTTTTTT